>CAJVQA010006071.1:0-15334 GCA_910591915.1 Cetraspora pellucida
GAACTAATAGATATAATAGATATAATATATATAATAGATATAGTAGATATAATAGAAATGATAGATATGATAGAACTCATAGATTTGGTAGAAATGATAAATCTAATAGAAATGATAGATTTACTAGAAATGATAGAAATGATAGAAATAATAGATTTCCGGCACAGTAATTTGAGCCAATCAGAATCAAGTCACATATATTATAATTAGTACTTTTCATCAAAATCGTCCCGATCTATAATCCTGTGATCAGATTCATATGATATTATGCTCATTAGAATCGTCTCAGTGAGCTGAATCCAAAAGTGGTTGTTTTATCCAAATTTGTTTGGTACATCAAAAGTTATGATCAAAAATGTGTAAAACTCTTAATATCAACAGTAGTAGCTTTTATAGATAATACAACTTAAATAGCAAATAGTTGAAAGCAAATGAAGCAGACATTATAGATTGCAAAAGATTTTTTTGAACTAAATAATATTCAAATAAATAGAAAAAAGTCAAAGTTAATTATTATAAACATGGGTAAATCTAAAGAAAATAAAAAAATCAAACTTAGTAATAAATGGATACATAGAAAAAAAAAACTAAAATCACAAGATTTTTAGAAATTTGGCTTAACAGCAAACTTAATAAAACTAAATCAAGTCAAGAGTAAAAGAATTAGTATATTCAACAACAAGACTTCTAAATATTAAAAAAATAATAGACACATAAGTATCATATATAAACAATATGTATATAGTGCCAAAGTTAACTTATATGCTTCAAACTATAAAGTTGTTAAAAAGAATAATAGATGCTATTTAAAGTCTAATAATAGGTTTAGCTAAGCACTAACTAGGAACTACAAAAACAGTAAGCAATAGCATAACAATATACAGAAATATAAGCAACTATAATGCATTATAGAATTAATTTGTAACAAAACAAATTACAGATTTATATATAAGACTTAATTCAACTAAACCAGAGGAGATACTTATAAAAATCAAAGTAAATCAAGGCCTTTTGCTTATTGGTATAACAGAAAGAATTTGTATAAAATTGCATTAAAAGTATGTAGCAATCTATGAAAAAATAATTTGGTATATTAAACAATATTAAAAGCAAAAAACTTGCAAATATTATTTTATTTTAACAATATATGTTTTTTCTTTAAGCAGTCATGCTAGTGCTTTATTAAGATTTTAAAATTACATTTGCAATTATATAAATATCCTTAACACCTAAGCTTAGCATTACCTAGCCATCTTAATAGTATCTAAGTGCAACTTGCTGTATTACTTTAAGCAGAAGTAAGCCACTTGTCTAACTACTTAAAGTTTATAATAAAAGGGTCTTTTTCCTTTTATAACAAGCTCTAAAATTGTTTTTTTTACTTCTTTTCTAATTTGTTTTTCTTTTTCTTTTGTTTTCTCTTTTCTTTCTTTTATGGCTTACCAATTTGGCTTTTTTTTTTTTACTTAGTGTTTTTTTTTTTTCTTTTTATTCTACCTGTTATTCATTCATTTTTTTCTTATTCATTAATCTTCTCACATCAGATTCTCTATACTTGTTCATAGAATATATCTTAGGCTGTTCTTGCTATTGTGTTCATAAACTACTGTCTTGATTTTGTACTTAGGAGCTGCCTCAATCTGTTCTGTGTTTCTTTTAAAATAAGACCTTTAATTAGTGTCTCTCTTATTTTAATTTCCTCTGTTTCTGTTTTTCTAAAGAGTGCTGTATATAATATGTATAGAGAGACTTAAACTTTTTTTTCTTTCTTTAACTCCTTTCAGGCTGTTGCAATGGTCACTTTTTGTATTCTTTTTTACAGATTTCTTTGTCTCTTACATGCTGCCAAATATGTCTATGTTTCTTTTGTTTTATTTTGACACACTTAGCATTTTATTATTGTATATACAGCTGGTCTTCTTTTGTTAAGTTCTTTTAGAGTTGGAAGTTTATCTATTATGCACTTTATAAATGCATATTTTCTGGCACTACCTCTTCTTTTTGTGCAGTGTACTTCTTTAGATATCTTCAGTCTATTCTAAAAATATGTTCAATAATAGATTATAACTTCTGGTTTTGGTTCTAAACTTCTAATTGCTTTCGTTTCTTTCTATTCTGCTTCTAAGCTTGCATTTGTTATCAATTTGCATAGCAGTCTTGCTAGTATGTCAGTATGTTTGTTTTTCCACTCTAAGCAGTACTCTATTTCTTTACAACTGACTTTTTCAATCTGTATTATCCCTTTACTCATTGCATCTTTTTTGCTAGATTATCAGCTTTATCATTCTATCTATCTTTACTGTAACTCTTAACTTTAACAAACTCTATATGAATGCTCTTTGTCATAATCAGCTCTCTAATTTCATTATCTATATTGCATTCTTCTTTTTTAGGATCTTATTTCTGCATACTTGTTTTAAACCTCTACTAATGTTTCTTATTGCTGCATTACTATCTGTATATATTTCTACTTGCTTTCCTCTTGGTATTGTTAAAATTAAAGCCCATATTGCTATTAATTTAGTCATTATTGATGTTTGCCATCCTTTTAGACCTAATGCTATCTCTTCTTCTGACCATTCTTGTGTTTTGTCTGTTTGCATCCATCTTATGCTTATACTATTTCTACTTCCTGTATTTTTTTTAGTCTTCAGGTTTGCTGCTTCATTTGTGTACATTATATATTTGTTCTTGTTTCTTATTATATTTCTTCTTACAACTTCTACTATTTCTTGACTAATACTATCTTTTAACTTTTGTTATCTGATTATCTCTACTTCTAGCTCTTCTATTATTCTTAGTTTCTCAAGTTTCTGTTCTCCTATTCCTGATTTATTTGTCTTATTTGTTTCTGTTATTTGATCTATCACTATTTTGATTTTATTGTTGTCTTTTTTTATTAATGCATCTGGAATCACATTGACTCTATTATTTACTCTTATTTACTGCTAGCAGGTATTTTCTCAGTGTTCTTCTTCTCTTATACAACTCTTATATCTGCTAATTTTGATAACTAATTCACTTTCTTTATTCTGCATTTGCTAATGTTCTACTAGTATTTTTTTTTTTCTTCTTAACTATCTTTTCTAACTGTTGATTGTTCTGTACACTATGTGCTACTCATTCTTTTCTTCTTTTGTCTTCTGAGATATACTTCCATCTTATCTGCATTGCTTGAGTATTTTGTCTAATTATTCTGAATTGTCTTTTAACTTTTCTATTTTCTGGTCTAATAAGTACTTCTTGTTCTATTACTTTGAACCATTCTGCTTTTTTTTTTTTACTTGATAGACCTTGGTAACTTTTTAGCTGCTGCTATATAATTAATCTCTTTCTATTTGCATCTATCAGTTGGCTTAGATATATTAAGCCTGCTTTATTTATTCTATTACTACTTCTTTTTTGTAATCATATATTTATGAGTTCTCTTATTTTAATTTTATATTTAAACATTGTTTATAAGTTGCCTTTTGTTCTTATATTTATGTTAAGTTTTCTTGCTTTTAGCAATGTCAGACAAGCTAAGTTACTCTTCTAACCTTCTATATTTTTTGACATCTTTTCTATATTTCATATATCTTCTGTTAAATCTGCTCTCTAACACTCTTGTATTATTTTTAGTTTTGTTAACTGTCCAAGACTATTTTGTCTGTTTAGTCTTGCTAATAGACCACTTATTTGTTTTGTTATTAATTCTTGTCATGGTGTTCTGCAGCTTTCAAGTTCTTTGTATTCTATTACACAATTTTCTAATGTTTATTGTAGATTGCTCTTTTGCTTTGCTAAACTTATTATTGGTTAATGTACTTCATTTATACTTTTTTTTGACATTTTTGTTAGCTGTAACATATAACTTAATTTTGGCATTATTATCATATTGTTTATATATGCAATCCAGTCAAAGAATATACCAAATAAGGAAATTATATTTTAGAATGATCTACAAGTGAATTCTTAAATATAATTGGATCCTATATATCTTTTCTTATACAAATGTTGTACATTCTGAAAAAAATTTTTTTCAGTAATTAGCAGAATCTAAAAAGCTTCAAACATGTAGTTTAGAACATTTACTTTTAATAGGGTATGGTGACTTAGTGAAGTGGATAGGTTGTTAACCCCCAAGTGGCAGGTTTAGAGTTCAAATTCCAGTAACAGCAAAAATTTGCAATTCTTTCTGTATTATGGCTAACTGTCTTCTGTGATTAGTTGAGATAAGATACCTGTAACCTGTGTTATACTAGCATGACTGGAAGGTTTAGGCACTCATACAACATTGTATGAGTGAACACAAACTGGTACCAGGCAGTAGTGATTTAAGCCATAAGGTTTTAGTCAGCTGGCTAAGCCAGCCAGCTAAAATATCGGCTAATTGGTTAGCTAATGGCTAACATTATATCATACTTCCGAAAATTTTCTGCTTAATTTTACATTCATTCATTTTTCTTTTCAAAATTTACCGAAATCCTACTATATACTAAATCATATGATCTTTAGTTGCATTAGCGAGCTGATCATATTATATTGGCTAGCTAAACCAGCTAAGCCAGCTAAGCCAGCTTAGCCATGGCTGGCATAGCTGGCTTAAATTACTATCAGGCAGTGTGAACTCAAGATATGTCCTTAGACCATATAAATCAAGGAAACCAGGTAGGAAGATAGAAGCCCACTTGGAAGACACGAGTAGAGAAGTAACCAAATCTTCGATAGTGCTACTGTAAAGACTAGACTTATGAAACTAAGCTAGAACTTGTGAAACCAGGCAAATGTGCTAGTTTTTGAGGAGGGACCAGATGAACCAATCAGGCTGCTAGAATTTCCAGGTTCCAGAAGAAAAGGGCACATGCCGGCAAACATGTGAATCAGAGATGTATAATTTCGATCTACCTTTCTGGGCTATCTGGAATGGCAGTTTGGTGGAACTTGAATTGAATATCAAAGTAGTAAGAATATGTTGTAAAGTCAGTACTGGGGTTGGAGTGAACTCTACAAGGGCATAATGGTTTAATGGTATGCCCTGACTGCAAGTGTTGGTTTCAGCCATAGCGATATCAAATTAGCTGTAAGAATGGAATACAGAAGATTCTGGAAGGTTTAGTACAAGGTCAAAGGTTCCTCATGTGAGTAAACCACTTTAAAGATTTAGTAACATGGCATATTGGAACCAGTATCAACCAGAACATCTT
This sequence comes from Cetraspora pellucida, assembly GCA_910591915.1. NCBI lineage: Eukaryota > Fungi > Glomeromycota > Glomeromycetes > Diversisporales > Gigasporaceae > Cetraspora > Cetraspora pellucida. The sequence continues at coordinate 5,187 of CAJVQA010006071.1, forward strand.
GGTAAGTATAGGTAGGTGGGTAGATACAGGAACAGAGTAGTTAAATAGGGAACCTACAAGCAGATTCCAGGTATGATAGCTAGTGTAGAACCTTCAGGCAGACTACTTAAATTAGACAATGACTAAAGTTGTACAAGTGGCTAGTTGTACATTCTTTTCATAGTTGCCTCCTGTGGTTGTAAAGCAACCATTAGCTGAATGTACTATCAATAAAATTCTAGGTCACAAGTACTCACCTTAATATTTAAAAAAAAAAAAAGAACATATACTTTTAATCATCCCAAACAATCTCATTTTATAAACATTTTCAGCTAAAGTAAATAAGATACTAAAACCAGGTATTTACTTCATATAGAAAGTTAAAAATCATTATTAGTTAACTTGAAATGACTTGAAAGTTTGTCTTTATTTTAAACAATAATTTAAAAGATTATTTATATTAACTTTTATAATTTAATTTAATTACAACTTCATAAGTATTAATATAATTCGTAAAGCAAGACACTTAAGATATTCAAAAGAAATTTAAATTACAAATCAATATATAGGTTATGTTTTTAGGCAATACTGTATATATAGGTAGTATTGTTAAAATAGTATAAATTTAATATTGTAAATATATAATTAGTAAAGGTAATATTAAGTAGAATAAAATTACTATTTAAAATATTTAATATGTAAGTAAAGTTTTGTTAATTGTTTCACTAATAATAAGATATATATTTCAGTATTCTTTCATATATGAGTTTTTGATTAATTTGATTAGTTGATGTTTATGTACTATAAAATCTAGAATCTTCTGATCGATATCTTTATACCATAAAAGGTGCAATCTTTAATGTCTATTTTTGGTATATTTCCTAATTGCAATCTGACTCATTGTTATCTTTTTGTGTCTAAGATCTTTTATTGTTTGGCTAATTATTCTTTTAGCTTTCTTTTTTATCAACACTTCACTTATTCTGTTATTTAGCTATAATCTTAATAAGTGAACTATTTTGTTTTTTTCTTCTTCTGCTATTTTGCTTTCTTCAAAATTTATTTCTCTTTTCTCTTTCTTTACTTTTGTATTCATTATTAGTAGCTTTGATTTGGATTTATTTATTTTTATGTCATTTATCTTAAAAAATTCTTGTTATTTTCAATATTTTTATTGGCTGTTTTTTACTATTTGCAATCTATGTTGAGTCATCTGCATATGCAATGACTGCTTAGCAGTATTTTGTAATAATGCTGTATTGCATTTCTCTTTTGATCTATTGTTCTACTACATATCCTAAATTTTTATTTTCTTATATTCTTTCTAACAATAGATTGTAGAAATATTGCCATATTAATAGAGATATTACTTCTTCTTAATCTATACTATCTTCTGCTATTATTTCTTCTGTTAGATCATAAGCTGTGATAATTTTTAGTTGTCTTTCATGAAACAGATCCAGAATGTATTTTATTGTTCTTCTAGGCACTTTAACCCTTTGCAGTACTAGTTCTAGACTCTCAAGTAGAACTGAGTTAAATGCTTTTTTCATGTCTTGCAGAAGTATTCATACTTTTTTATCCTTTTCTTTTGCTTCTTCTATTATCATGTTGAGAATATGCACTGGTTGTTCTGTTGTTATAAGTAGATTTGACCCTAGGACCTTGAGGAAACATTGTGTGATGATCCATAATCTGTATTACAAAAACTGTCATATCATGATACCTGTGACCCAAGACAAATCAAGCTTTTTATTAAGTGATGGTGCAGATCTATTAAAGAAAAAGCCATCTGCCCGATTTGGAATCCAACTGTCAAGGTAATATTACTTTGACAGGTAAAGTCTATGGCTGTGTCAATGCGTTGTCATATGTTGGATTGTATGCGTTGTGAGATGATAAGAAAAATGCTAAATGAATTGTAGAAAAAAGAGAAGAGTGTTAGTAAAAAAAGGAAAAATGGTCTATAACAATAAGAAAAAAGGTGTCAAAGCTGTGTTCCAAGTTCTCCTTTTTCCTTTCAAAAATGTTTTATAAAAATAGTGCTTCTTTGTCCTATAGTAAGCAGAATTCCACCCTCTAAACATAGAACACACAGAACCATCTTGTAATAAACAACTAAATCACCTCTGTTTTGTTCTAAAAATAAATAAAAGAAAAATTAATAAGGTTCTAATTGTAAAATAAACGAATAAAATAAACTATTACACTCCTTTAACTCCTCTGGTAATGTTCTCAAGATTGCCATAGACTAGTGCCAAATCGAATTTGCCTCACCTGCCTTGAGTGACATTACATGACATCGATGAATTCAAAACAACAATTCATTGCATTCCTTCTTGTCCCTATAGTGCCGTTTTCAATCTTGTACCCTGTATTACTGTTAAGTTGCCTGAGAGGTCTGCATAATTTAGTCCTTTAAGTATTTCTTTTTCTCTAAATATTTTGGCAAGCCTTCTTGTTACCACCTTTGTTACAACTTTTCTAAATGTTTTTATTAATACTATTAGTCATATGTTGTTCAAACTATACCTCTACTTCACATCTTTAGGTATTGGGTAAACTTATGCTATCTTTCATTTTGTTGATATCTTTTCTTCTTCTAGACATAGGTCTGCAAAGGCTCTAAATACTTCTTGTGTTTTCTTTTCTGCTTGCTTTATCAGTATGTAACTTATATCTGATATGCTTAGAGCTATATCCATCTTCAGTTCTCTTAATGTTTCTTTTTATTTTTTTTCCTCAATTTCTTTTTTAACTTCTGTATACCATTTCTCTTTAATGTCTTCTTGTGTTTATATATTTCTTTTTATTTTTTTGACATCTCTTCTAATCTTATATTTCTTTTCCTGAATTGTTTTCCATAATGTTCTGCTACTCCTACTCTGACATCTTCTGGACTTGTTAGCAGATTCATTTTTTCTTCTGTTTGTTTGATAAATCTGTCAAGTACTATTTTCTTATAAGACCTATTCAGAAGACTTGCTAGCATCTTTCTCTGATCTGTTCTGATTATTTCATATCTTTTATCTATATTCTCTTTTATTTGTTTTCTTTGTATTCACTTCTAGTTTTTTTTTTCTTTTCAATAGTAGCTTTTTTCAACCCTTTATATCTTCAATTCATGCATTTGACTATTGTCATTGTAGTTTTGGCAATTTTGCACTGATTTTATTGCCTAGTATCTTTAATTGTTCATTTACTTCACTTCTTTCTTTTTCTGTTACTGCTTGTGTTTTTTTTGTTTTGCATGCTTAATTAATTTCTGTAACTTGATAATGCTTTCTTCTTGTTGCTGTTCCTTTTAACTTCTTCTCCTATTAGTTATTATGTTAAATATTTTTTTCTTGAGTATGTGTTTATTCACTGCTATAATAATAGCTTCTTCTATTATATCCCATATATTGTTTATCCTCTTTGCTTTTCTCTTCTCATTTTGTTCTTTCTTGTAAATATCTTTTAGAACTTTCTTTATTTTTAACCAATTTTGTAGCTCTTTTGTATAATTTTTCCAATCTTCTAATTTTGTTTGATCATATAAGTATACTGTTCTTAACTGCCTTTTTTTTTTAATCACTACTTTGCTTTTAACTGCAATTATATGTTTGATCCATATTTCTGCTATTCCTATCTTGTGGTCACTTTCTATGATTTCTTTTATCTTTTTGATTTTTGCCTTCTATAAACCTAAGACTAACCTATCTAATATTCATATATAGTTAATTCTTGTTGCTGTTTCTTTATTTAATCACATGTATTGTCAACCTATTAAGTTTATGTCTCTATATATATCTTTAAAGTCTTGTTTCTTCATCCAATTGAAGATTGGCAGCCTTTTGTTGTTTGTTGTTTATAGATATTGTTTGTATAGGATATTGTTTGCTATATAATTAAAATCACCTATTATGATAATTTGGATTTGTTTCTTTTTCTTTAAAATTGTTTTTACAATTTTTTATTAAATGTTTTTCTCTACTACTTTAATATTTAGTAGTATATATGCTGTGATTACAACTAATTTTAATTGTTTGAAATATAGTATAATCTTTATCATATATTAGCTTATTTTTTTAACTACCTCTATGTGCTTTTTCTATAATTCATTGATTATAATTCCAATGGCTGAACCTTTCTTCTTATCTTTAGCTGCATTTGTCCAAAACTCTATATATCTTTTGCCTATTTCATATATTAAAAACTTTCATTCTCTTTCTGTAAGATTTGTTTCTGTAATTTTTAATATTATAATTTCCTTTTTTCTGTTCAGCCAATCAGATTTTCCAATTTCCAACTTTTGGTTTTGAGTCTATTCACATTGTGACATGCTAGTTTTATATTCTTTTTTTCTTCTTTCTATCTTTCTTTTAGTGATCTGTATTTTGTCTCTGTACTTTTAAGTTCTTCTTCCTTTCTACTGCATAATTCTTCTTCTTGACAAGGAGGTTCTACATCTTTTCTTTTCTTAAACACCTTCCTTTCAGTTTGCAAGAACTTTTTGATTTTCTTATCTATATTCATTAGTTCAACTGTAGTACTCTTAGGAGTGATCAGCTAGGCCTCTTCTTGTACCTAGCTGCATTTCTTCTATTTTGTTTAGTCTATTCAAAATTTGATACAAAACATTTTCTACTTGTACTATTCTTGTTTGATCTTGCAAAACTGCTTTAGTTTTTAATTCTTTAGATCATCTTCTTTTACTTTTATGTCAGCATTTCAGTTTCCTAACCATTCTTCTATATTTTGTATCTGGAAATATAAACCTATTTTACTATATCTTTTACTTGGCTTTTCTTGCATTATTTTTTTGATTCTTGATCTTTTGATCTTTCTTGTTTTCTTCTTTTTGATTCATCTCTTTTTTGTTCTTTTCTTTTTCTAGAATTTTTCCAACTTACTTGGTGATTATTGTATTATATTGGTGCTGTTTAAGCTTTTTTTGCTGCTACAGTATTTGTAAAAGTAATTATTGCAAACTTTTTTTAATTTCCATTTCTGTTGTGTAGGATGTATACTGCTTTTGCATCTTTATTTTTTAGGCATCATAAAAGAAGAACTTCTGAGGCTTCTCTTGGAATGTTTAACAATTTAGCTTATATTGTCCTTACTTGTTTTTTTGTTTATAATCTTTATTCCTAATTGTTATATATGCTAGTTTGTTGTTGCCAAGTGGCAGTACTCATGGAATATTTTCTTCTTTCTCTAAGCTTGCTACTATTACTGCCAATGCCTTGTATAGTGATCTCTTGACTTATATAATGTTCAAGTTTTTGAACTTTCTGCACATATTATTTAATCTCTTTTTCATTAATATTTGATGATAGATCTCATATAATTAACCATTTTCTTTTTGCAATTCCTCTTCTTTGTTTTTGCCATTCTTTATTACAATGCTTTTCTTTGTAACATCTTTTTCTTTTCCTTCTTTTTCTTGTTTTTTTTATTTCTCTTGTTCTTTTTGGTTCTTTATCCTTTTTTGTTTGTTTTATATTTTTTTCTCCTCTTTTTTTGGTGTTGTGTTTCTCTTGCTGCTCTGCTTCTTGACTTTTATTCTTGTTTTTTTCTAAAATAAGTTTAAGCCATTTACCTTCTTTTTTTTTAATTCTGTCTATTGCTACATTTTTGCTATGTTTACAATCAAAATCTACTTCTATCCAATTGTTTGATTGTTTTAATATAATAGTTATTTCCTAGAATTCACTGGATATACATTACTTTTTCTTCTTTAGATTCATTTGGTAAAGCATAAGTTGGCATATTTGCCTTAAAGGATTTGTTCTTGTTGCATATTCTGTTTTCTGAAGATCATCGATTATGCTCAATTGTACTTGCAGGAAATGAGATGCTGGTTTCTTCATCAGTTGGTTCTTCTTTTTGTTCTTCTAATTCTATGTTTGTGTCCTTACTGTTTTTTCTATTTCTTGCATTATATTACTTTTTAGCATTTCAGATTTATTGGCCATTTAACTTATTTGGTGATGTGGTATAGTAATGCTAAGACCTTTTATTTGTTTTTCTAATATTTCTAGCTCATGCTTATCATTTGTTCTTCTTTCTTCTTGATGTATTAGTTTTTTGTTTGTGTTTATGTTTGTATTATATTTAAAAGAGTCTGAATTGAAGCTTATTGATTTAAACTTTTCTGCCCATCCATTAATTATCTTTTCTTTAAGTCAGTCTATTTTTGCTACTCTTAATGTTTCTAGTATTTGATCATATACTAACATATCATAAGGTGTAATATGTTTTAAGTTATATATTACTAATTCTTTAGCAATATGTTCTATATTACTTGGGTTCTGTATAAGAGTTTTAAAAACTTGATCCAGAATTCTACAGTTTACATGTTTTTGATTTCTATTCTCTATTTCTCTAATATATGATATAATATCTGCATTGCAATTTTTATTTATTGGTTTATATTCTAATGATTGGATCGAGATTTTTCTTTTTAGGCTAATCAGTATCTAGAATTAAACTTTGTAATATTTGTTAGTATATTATTAGTATTACATTACTGATTCTATAATTATGTTTGCTATTTTTTAATTAGGTTTGAGACTAATTTGTTTATTGTTATTTGTTGTTATTACAGTTATTATATGCTTTGTTTTCTGTTTTTTTAAAGTAATGCCATTTTCTCAAAAATTTTCACTTTTCTTGTCAAAATATTGCTGTTTCTCATTAATATCTTAGTGCAGCTTATTTTTTTATTTTTATTTTTTTTTCTCCTTAAGCAGTCATATTAGTACTTTATTAAGATTTTGAAATTACATTTGCAATTATATAAATATCTTTAACAAACTAAATCTAACATCACCCAGCCACCCTAATAATATCTAGGTGAAACTTGCTGCATTACTTCAAGCAGAAGTAAGCTGCTTGTTTAACTACTTAAAGTCCATAATAGAGGGCCTTCTTCCTTCCATAACAAGCTCTAGAATTGTCTTCTGTGCTTCATTTCTAATTTGTTTTTCTTTTTCTTTCATTTTTTCTTTTCTTTTTTCTATTATTTGTTTATTTAGTTTTTCTTTTTTTTTCAGTACTTTTCTTTCTTTCTTTTTCCTTCTTTTTGTTCTACCTGTTATTCCTTCTTTTTTCTCCTATTCATTAATTTACTCACAACGAATTTTCTATACTTGTTCGTAAAAAGTATCCCAGGCTGTTCTTGCTACTATACTCATAAACTTTTGTCTTGATTTTGTGCTTAGGAGCTGCCTCATTCTATTCTGTGTTTCTTTTGGAATAAGACCTTTAATTAGTGCTTCTCTTATTTTAACTTCCTCTACTTCTGTTTTTCCAAAAAGTGCTATATATAACACATATAGAGAGATCTGAACTTTTTTTTTTTTTTAGCTTCTTTCAGACTGTTGTAATTGTCACTTTTTGGATTCTTTTTTAAAAGTTTCTTTGTCTTTTACATGCTGCCAAATATGATTGTGTTTTTTTTGTTTTGTCTTGGCACATTTGGCACTTTGTTGTTGTGTATATATCAGGTCTTCTCTTGTTAAGCTCTTCTAGTATTGGAAGCTTCTCTATTATATACTTTAAAAATGCACTTCTTCTGACATTACATTTCCTCATTGTGCAGTATACTTCTTTAGTTGTCTTTAGTCTTCTCCAAAAGTATGTCCAATCGTGAACTATAACTTCTGTTTTTGGTTCTAATTCTTTAATTGCTTTCATTTCTTTTCATTCTGCTCCTACTTTTGCATTTGTTATTAATTTGCAGAGCAATCTTGCTAGTATGTCAGTACGTTTGTTTTCCCACTCTAAGCAGTACTTTATCTCTTTGAAACTGACTTCTTAAGTCTGTATTGTTCTTTTACTTGTTGCACCTTTTTTTGCTAGACTATCTGCTTTGTTATTTCATCTATTTTTACTATGACTTTTAACTTTAAAAAACTCTATCTGTATGATTTTTGTCCTAATAAGATCTTTAATTTTCATTATCCATATTGCATTTTTTTGCTTGAGAATCTTGTTTTTGTCTACTTGTTCTAATTTTCTGCTAATGTTTCTTATTATGGCATTGCTATCTGTATATATTTCTATTTGTTTTTTTTTGGTATTATTAGGATTGCTGCCCATATCACTACTAATTCTGCTATTGTCAATGTTTGCCATCCTTCTAGTCTTATTGTTAACTCTTTTTCTGGCCATTCTTGTGTTTCATCAATTTACACTCATTCTATACCCATACTGCTTTTACTTTTTGAGTTTTCTTTAGTCTTTATGTTTGCTGTTCCATCTGTGTATATTGTAAATTTGGTTTTGTTTCTTATCATATTTCTTCTTAAAACTTCTATTATTTCTTGAACAATGTTCTTTTTTAAGTTTTGTCATTTGATTATTTCTACTTCTAACTCTTCTATTGTTCTTAGTCTTTTGAATTTCTACTCTTCTATTTCTGATTTATTTATCTTTGTTGCTTCTATTATTTGATCTATTGCTATTTTGATCTTGTTGCTACCCTTTTCTATTAAAGCATCTGGAATTATGTTTATACTGTTGTTTATCCTTATCCATTGCTGGCAACTATCTTCTAGTTGTTCATCATTTTCTGTACAACCCTTATATCTATTAGTTTCAATGGCTAGTTTATTCTCTTTACTTTGCATTTGCCAATGTTCTATTAGTATTTTCATCTTATTCTTCCTAACTATTAATAATTCTGTATCTTATATGTTATTTATTCTTTTCTTCTTTTGTCTTCTGAGATAACCTCCCATCTTATTCGCATTGCTTGGGTATTTTGTCCATTTGTTCTAAAACATTCTTTAATCTCTCTGCTTTTTGGCCTGCTAAGTGCTTCTAATTCAATTGCTTTGAACCATTCTGCTTTTTTCTCTTTACATGTTAAGTCTTGGTGAACTTTTAGCTGTTGCCATATTATTAGGCTTACTCCTTTTATGTTGAGCAGCTGATTTAAGTATATTAAACCTGTTTTATTTATTCTGGTTCCACTTCTTTTTTATAATTGTATATCTATGAGTTCTTTTACTTTGGTTCTATATTTCAGCATTGTCCATAAATTACCTTCTGTTTTAATATTTATACTAAGCCTTCTCACTTTTAACAATATTAAATAGGATATAATTAGATGGAAACTCTTTCTGCAAATCCATTGCACAAAAATTAACTAAAAATTCGTCTATCAAAAAATACTTATAACTATTTATTTTACTAAGACAACCTGCCTTGGGCTCTTAAGTAAAGTTGTTCAGCTTCATTTTACATATATTCTGAAAATATTAAGCTTCTATATTTCAAACTCATCGAGAAAACTGTACCGCTGGCCTTTGGCCTCTAGTTTATAACTTTTAGCTATTTCGCAGTTTCTACTGTCTTAACCTACTCTACAATCTTAAATAAAGTTGTTGTACACATTTACCCAGTCAAAACAAGCTCTAAACAAAGATTTTTGACCCAATATTAATCGAATTACAACTAAATTTAAAATTTACTCTCTTGTAAAACTTTTTTTCTATCTTTTGTTCCTACTCTATCCCCTTTTTCCTTTACATGTTTTTCGTGTAACCATATAATCATTTCCTAATCCATATTTTATTAATTTACACTAATTCCTTGTAACCCATCTATTAATAGAAACCCATTCACAGAATCAATTATTGCCATATTTAGTCTTTACTAATATTATACAGTAATTTGTATTGCAAATCCTATCTGTGTTCAGTATCCGAGTCATATTAGTGACCCTATTACCCTGGTTACACTCTAGTGTCATCTCTGTGACATTTTAAACTACAACTCTTGCACCTATCTGCAACCCTTGTAAAATTCATTATCTACAACTATATTCTATTTAGAAAATATTTCTAAGTCAATTTAGAAAAAAAATTCTAAGTCTTTGAAAATTTACACTAAACTCATTATTATTTTACAATGCCTACTCTAATCTTACAAGAACCAGATACAACAGACCTTGATTATTTTTACCAAAATTTCTCTAATAGTTTTGGAATTGTTCTCTACGAAGAAGAAAACAATAACAAGGCTCGCCCAATTTCTTCCAAAGTTCAACCTACTAGCTGTTTAACAAAAAATCTTAGATCAAATAAGATTACTCATTTTTTTCAAGCTCCTACCTCTACTTCTGTAATTACTTGTCTCTGTGGCAAATACCACACCAAATTCATCTCAACCTCAAA
>CAJVQA010006072.1:0-15334 GCA_910591915.1 Cetraspora pellucida
CAACTTAGTTATAACACAGTAACAAGTGAGGTTACAAAAAGTGTTCACTGTCTAAGGTCGCTCTAGTTACCTACTATATTAAAAGAAGTAGATATAGGATAACAATAGTTAAGGTTAGAGTTAAAATATACTCGTGTTAGTATATAGTTACAGTTAGAGTTAGAATTATACATCATGTTAGTACATTAGGGTTATAGGTTTATATAAATAATTTAAGTATTAGTCTATAAAGTCTAATTAACTATAATATGTTTAGGTATAAAAAACATGTTATTACATTTATTAACCTGATTATACTACTTTATATGCAGTACTTATTTATAAAGTATTTGTCATAGAAGTTACACAAACATGTGCATAAATGTATGTAATTATTTATTAATTTTGTGTAATCTTCTTGTATATTTTTATACATCATGTGACCTAGTGATTATCACTACTGGTTATGGTTAGCAAAATTTATTTTATTAATCCAAAGAATAAATCTATAAGCTATACTAATTTTAAAGATTATAAGATAATTAATGAAATTGAATATTCTATATTTAAAAAAGCAACAAGACATTTGGATTTAATAGATGATAATAAAGAATATGATGCATGCTTATTAGAAGCAATTATATTTAAAACTCCTTTTAAACTAAGACATTTATTTGTCTTCATTATAGTATACTGTCAAATAACAAATCTAAAAGAGCTTTAAGATAAATATATAGATAAATTAATTAAAGATTATATTTATAAAGTAATAGTAAGGAATTAGCTATCATAAAAACTATTATGTTTATTGAAAAATATTTAATTCAAAATAGATTAGAACTTTTAAATTTTCTAGAACATTCAAAAGTTAATTATAATTTATTGAAAAAAAATTAACAACAAATATTAATTATTGATGAAGAAAATTATAATCAAGATAAAATTAATCAAACTTTAAATAATTTATCTAATTTAAACAATAATCAATATTTGATACTGTTATAGATGCAATTAATGAAAAAATAAATCAAAAATTATTTTTTGTTAATGGATCTAAAAGAACTAAAAAAACTTTTTTATATAATATAATCTTAGCTTATATAAGATCATCAAGTAGTTTAAATAGAATTACAATTACTATAACATTATTAGAAATTGTTGTATTATTAATAAATAGTAGAAAAACTGCCTATTCAAGATTTAAAATTTCATTAAAATTAACTAAAACTATAGTATTAAATATTATAAAACAATCTGAATTAGTTTAATTAATTAGAATTACTAAAGTAATTTTATAGAATAAAGCTCTAATGATTAATAGATTTGTATTTGAAGCTGTTAATAGAACTTTTAAGAATTTAATGAATAATGCTGAACCTTTTGGAGGTAAAGTTATAGTTCTTGATAGTAATTTTAAACAAATATTGCATGTAATAACTAGAGATAAAGAGCTAATATTATTAATACATGTTTAAAATCTTCTGATCTTTGGAAGTATTTTCAAACTATGAAATTAACAATTAATATAAGAGTTTAATAATAAGAAAATATTGAACAAAAAAATTTTGTTAACTTTTTATTACACGTTAGTGAAGAAAAAGTACTAGTAAATACTGATATTGGTGAAGATATTATAAGATTACTAGATGATATAGTTCTTGATAGTGAAAATCTTAATGAATTTATATTATAGTTCTTTGATAATATTAATACAAATTATCAAGATTCTAATTATATTAAACAAAAAGTAATCTTAAGTATATTAAATAATATTATTAAAGAAATTAATCAACAAATATTGAAAAAACTTCCTAGTGATACTAAAGATGAATATACTTATTATTCTGCTAATTTAGTTGAAAATGAAAATGAAGTTAATTCAAGTCTTTATTCATTAAAATTTTAAATAAATTAATTTCAAATAGAATGTCATTATATCATTTAATATTAAAAAAAAATGTATTAGTTATTCTTTTAAGAAACCTTAATTCTGCAAAAGGTTTATATAATAGTACAAGATTAATAATAAAAAAATAGTATAAAAATATTTTAAATACTGAAATTTTAATAAGAGTTAATTAAAAAAAAATATTTATATCTCAAATAAGATTATCATTATTAGATTTTGACCTTTTATTTACAAACAATTTCTTATTAAATTATTTTTTTTAATGACAATTAACAAAGCTCAAGGTCAAACAATTCTATTTATAGAATTATATTTATCTAAACCAGTTTTTATACATGAGCAATTATATATAACTTTGTTAAGAGTTCAATTAAAAGATAATATTATTATTTTAGTTAAAAATAGAATTGTAGAAGAAAAAGAAGAGGTTTATACAAAAAACATTGTATATAAAAAAATTTTTAGATAAACATTTCTATATATTTATATTAATATTTGTATATGTTTTATATTAATATTAACATATAATTTGCATTTATGAAAACTCTTTCTACAAATCATTATACAAAAAATTTGTCTATTTAAAAATACTTATAATTATTTATTTTAATAAGACAACCTGTTCTGGGCTCTTAAGTAAACCTGTTCAACTTATCATTTTATATATATTTTGCAAATATTAAGTTTTTATATTTTAAACTTATCAAAAAACTGTACTAATGTCTTTTGGCTTTCAGTTTATAACTTTTAATTATCTTGCAGTTTCTATTATCTTAACCTGTTTTATATTTTTAATTAAAGTTGTAGTATATAGTCAACTAGTTAAAAAAGCTCTAAACAAAGATTTTTGATCTAATATTGTTGAACTATAACCAAATTCAATATTTACTCTCTTGCAAAATTTTTTTTCTATTTTTTGTCCTTACCCTATTCTCTTTTTCCTTTACACATTTTTTATGTAACTATACAATTATTTTCAAATTTATATCTTATTAATTTATACAAACATCAGCAATTACCTATTTATAGATCTTTATTCAACACAATCTATTATTACTATATTTGGTTCTTACTAATATTATACAGTAATTTGTATTACAAATTATATTTGTGTCCAGTATCTAAGTCACAGTAGTAACTCTAACTATTCTAATTACACTCTAGTATTATTCCAGTAATATCTTTACAACACAACTCTTGTTTTTATCTACTATTCTTACAAAATTAACACTTACAATCATATTTGTTATTTAGCAAAATTCTTTAAATCTTAATTATTTTTTTTTTCTTATTACTTAATCTGCAAATATTGCAAAATGCTTACATTAACTCATTAAGAGCCTGATACTGTAAACCTTGATTACTTCTACCAAAACTTCTTTAACAGTTTTGGAATCACTCTTTATGAAGAAAAAAATAGTAACAATGCTTATCTAATTCTTTCTAAAGTCTAACCAACTTCCTGTTTAACAATAAATCCTAAATTACATAAGATCATATATTTTTTTCAAGCTTTTTTCTCTACCTCTGTGATTACTTGTCTTTATAGCAAATATCACAATAAATTTATTTCAACTACCAACACCAACCACATTCAAGCTACTGATTTTACTACTGTTTATATCAATATCAATTTCAAAAAACTCAACAAAACAAGCCAAGATTTTATATTTAACATCTCTTCTTTTACTAACAATATTTTTCTATCTTTTACATCTAATATATACTACTATACCTATTCAAAATGCTCTGTTCTAATTGGTTGTACCAAGAGAAATGATTATTATTATCTTATCAAAAAATATGTTACTAAAATCAATAAAGTCTATCATCTTACCTGTATAACTGCCTCATCTCAGCATAAAACTAATTTATTTAAAACTAAGAAAAACCTTATTCAAACTTTTCAAAACATTTTACTGGAATCTAATCAAACTACTAACTCCAATACTAAATTCTCAAATCAAATTTCTTTTATCATTTCTAATCTTATTGATTTAATTTTATTGATTCTTTTTTTGTTACAACTACTAATACTAATCCTATTTCTAACTAATCTTTTATTATTAACATCTTTAATAACTCTATCTTAAGTCTTAATAACTCTAGCAATACTAATCAACCTGATAGTATCTTTAACAAACCTTCTTCCCAAACCTACTCTAGTATACTTAAACCAAAATTTAATCCTATATATGACTGTCTTGCAAATTTTTCAATTACTGAAAAAATACAATTCAATAAAAAATTACAAACTATATTTTCTTTTCAACTCTTTACTTTTCTCAAAAAATTTCTTTATAACTTTTATTTTAATAAAGAAATTAAACCAGCTACTTCTACTCAACCTGCACTTAATGCCTTATTCTATTATATTATTTGCATTATAGCTGGACAGTGATTAGAATTCTTAACTGATCTTATTTATAGTAACAAATCCAATATTGACAAAAATGCTACTATTCTATTTAACTTACTTGAATCTATTCTCAAAAACTTATTGCTTAAATTTATAACTGTTCTTTTTACAAAACTTAACTATCTTAAAATCTTTGCCTCACTAGTTATTATTTTTTCATATATTGATCACAATCATTATCAACTTTGCCTTAATCTTGTATAACTTCATCTTTTTTTTATCTAATAATTAATAATCAATCAATTACCAAAAATTTACTGATAATTTAAAGCTTAAACCTAAAAGATTCAAAACTAAATTTTTTACTCAAACTACTGATCTTGATTAAAATATCTTACTATTTAATTAGATATTAGATTCAATATTAAGCTCTTTTTTAATGTCTCTAAAATACTGTTTCTTGAAAGATTTTAGTTTCATTTTTTAAAAACTCTCTTGATTACTTTAATTCTTAGTTTAAAACCTACTACCCTTCTTATAGTCAACAATTTTTTTTTACTATTGACAAAAATAAAATCAAAACTTCTCTCTGAATCTAATTCTGTCAGCATTTTATTCTTCAACTCTTCAAGCACTTTCTTGAATTCTATATATTTTAAAAACCTAATTCACTTCATAAGTAATGTGAGAAAGCATTTCATGTTACAAATTTTCATTGCCTCACTTGTAACAATAAATTATGTCAATATCTTAATGACAAAAAATTTTATGATAGTACTAAACTCTTTAATGACATACTAAGCAAATCTTACTTATTATTTTTATCCAAAAAAAATGAGACATGAATTCATTCTACTCTTAATACTATACTATTTCATAAAAAACTAAAAACATGCTGCCTTACTCAACCAACCTATTCCTACCAAAGCTCTAGACAAATTGGCTGATTAATCTGAAAACTTTGTTTGCAAACAAAACAAAGTTAAAACAAATCCTAAACATCAAATTACTATACCTTTTATTATATTACCAAATTGCAACAAAAAATCTTAATATACAGTCTCTTTCTAAGAAGAAGACAATTAATTTATTAACAAAAAACATTATTAATACTAAATTTTTTACCCAAATCATACCTACTTTGATGTTGTTAAAAATTAAAAATCTACTTACTTATAAATTGTCAAATATTTTAATGACATTGCCTATCCAGTAGCTGTTAAGTTTTTAGTAAAAAAATTCAATCTTGACTTCCATTTAGTCTCTATTCTTGACTTACTCTTCTTACAATTTCCTTTTTAAATTCTTTGTCTTTTACAACTAACATTAAAGCAGTTACACTTTATTAAAAAAAACAACCACTGTAATTAATAAGAAAAATGAAATAAGTAGGCAAATAGACAAGTTTATTTATATGAAAGGTTATGTTAATAACAGTTAGAACCAATATACAAGCCAGACTATAGTACCTTGCATAGCAGTAAGAGCTAAGCATATGGTGATTGTTCCTGTAAAAGACAATTTTGAAAGATTATTTACAATCTTTTTAATCACTTATGATCTTTGCATATACTTTAACAAATTTCTTCTTTATAACAATTTATTTCTTCTTTATGGTCAAATCATTCAAACTTTAATTCAACATATTGACAAATATAATAACAACAAAACTGTATCTAGTATCACATTTTTGTTAATTCATCTTACAATAAAATCTACATATACCTCTCTAATAACAGTTTTTTGTCAGATTATATCATTATTGCTCCACATCTTCTTTTACTATTTTATAACCTTTCTCTTAAATCCAATCTTTTTAGCTCTACTTTTATTTTATCTGACTCTTTCTCTAACAACTATTACTCAACTCCTATTAAAATAACTCTGCTTTACACTCTTCTGACTTAAGTTTTTATTATCTTAACCTAACTATTTCAATACACAATATTAGAGGCTTTAATGATCTAACAAAAAGAGAAGCCTAACAAGATTACTGTCTTAATAATAATATATCTATTGCCAGTATTATTGAAACAAAAATTTTTAACAAAACTAATCTTTTTTTTTACAATAACAATTTTTTTACTTATTACTGGTCTAACTTCTTTACTTTTATAGAAAAAACAGCCATCATGATTTATAATCATCTTAAACCTTATATTTATAGTGTTTATATTCATCCAGAAAAAGCTATTGCTCTTAATATTTTCTTTTGAAGCAATGTTAAACTTCATATTATCTCAGTATACCTCTCATTTATTAATATAGCTGTTAGCAACCAAACCCAAAATACAGTAATCAACTAAATTCAATAAGCTTCTCAATTCCACCTTAATCATATTATTCTTGGTGATTTTATTATATAAAATTATATTTACAGTTCCTCTTTCAAATACAAACTTATCAATTTTCTTAATCATTCTAATATATATAATATTAGAGCCTATTTTAATAACAAACACTTTATTTGGTCTAACAATACTAGCAGTAGTTACATCAACTACATCTGGACTGACCAATTTAATATATAATTTTTTCTTTCTTACAGTTTTGACAACAGTTAAACTTCTATTTCAAGTGACTACTTGATGCTTACCTCTACTTGGACATTCCTACATATCTATAGTCAACTTTTATAAAAACATACTAGGATTTGTCATCATATATTCAATTACAAAACAATGACTACAGAAAAATGAAACTTCTTTGCTGATACTTTAACTTAACAACTTTCATTATACAAAACTTCTATTAACAATACTATTAATGAAAGTATTTAAACTACTTGGCACAAAATCCAATGCTCTATAATCTATACTACTACTTATACAATTCTTAACAAAATTTCTTACAAATGAAGTTATAATCACTAATATTTACTTCATAATACTTTATTACATCTCTCTTCTAAAAAACTCAGACATATTATTAAACTTGTTAAAAAACTTACCTAATCTTCTAACATTTCAAGTATTAACCAAAACATCTTCCAAATTAATAAACAGACACAATGTGACCTTTAATTACTTATCTCTACTAACCACTCCTATATTCAACTATGGCTTTAACATGTCCACTCCATTTGGAAACAACTTTACCATGCCTATCATCTTGAAAACTCTCTTTTACTTCGACAAAAAATCAATAAAGCTACTTACAAAAGATGTATTACTTTTATAACATATTCTACTCAGGCTATTAATAGCATCCTTAATCACTATTATCAACCTATTTATCTTTTAAATATAAAATTGCCAAACCAACTTATTACAGATTCAACACTTATTAAACAATATGTTTAATCTCATTTTTATAATTGGACTGCACTTAGACCTATCAATAAACTTCTCTTTAATAATTTCTAAAAAAACAATATCTTTTATTTTTTCACATCAATCCAAATTGGTATTATTTTTTTAACACTCCTATTACTAATAAAGAACTTCTTCAAACCCTTTCACAACTATCTAATAACAAAACTTGTAGTTCTATAGGTATTAGTTATGAAATACTTAAACATATTAGTTCCCAGTACACTTCTGCTATTACTACTCTTTTTAATTATTGTCTTCTTGATAACTGAATTTCTAAACAATAGAAACATAGTAAAATTTATTCTATTTCTAAATGTAACATCTTTGATGATAACTTTAATTTTATATAACCTATTATAGTCACATCTTTCTAAGTGCATGCTGTCAGGACCATAGTAAAAAAAATCAAAATTTTGCACTTAGAAGAGGTTTGCACTTATGGAGAATAAAATATATAAGGTTCTTATAAGTTGGGGTCAACTCATAATTTGCATTTAGAAAGGTTTTACATAGTACTTGCACTTAGAAGATGTGCACTTAGAGGGGTGTAACTGTAGGCTAATCAAACACATTCACAAACTTTATACAAAAATTCTTACAAACTGACTTAGTTCTGTATTTTTCTCAAATCCTATTTTCTCATCTTTTAACTATGTTACACTTCCTAATAATAGTACTTTAATTCTTATTTATATTTTCAATAATCTTATTGAAGATGCTATATGCAATCACAAAGACATTTAGTTACTCTTATAAGATATGAGCAAATCATATAATTCTATAAACTTTGCTTTTTTTAAACATTCACTTTCTTATTTCTTACTTCCTTCATTCATTATTAACATTCTTACTAATTTTTTTACTGATTATCACAATCAAGTTATTACCAATTTTAGTCTTACTTCCTCTTATCTAGTTCATAATGGTATTGACTAAGGTAAAACAATTACACTTTTATTATAGTGTATTTACTATGACCTACTTATTTTAAGCATATAAGGTCTTTGCCTTGAAAATAATCCTATTGGACTAAGTAGATTTTATAACTAAAAATTAAAATTTCTAGTCATAAAATCTACATAGTCGCATAAGGTCATTTTCAAGACAAAGATTTTATAGAATCAAAAGTTCCTAGATATACTCTACAATCTATTTAAATCATCAATCTAAAACTTTAAACAACCAATTTATTACAAAAACAATGCTCTTTTCTAGTATATATAAATGATACTCTTTGGATCACTTCTTTACAAACTGAGTTATCTCATATACTATCTATAGCTAAATCATTTTATGCTATGGCAAACATCCAAGTTAATCATTTAAAATTTATTTTGGTTACTAATAACCTTTTATCTTACTATACTTCTATCTCTTATAATAACTATTTACTTCTACTTCATTCTTTTAAACAGCTCTTTAAATTGTTAGGTTGCTAGTTTCTTTAGATAATAGATAATCTAAACAAACAAAATTAATTATTTTTGAATCCTCTTAACTTATTCTACTAGATAGCTATACAATGCTGTTATGCAAAACTAGAAACAGAATTTTATTAATTATTTATAATTAATAGAAGGAACTATTGATATTACTCAACTAATTCTATACTTAGTATATAATATATTATAAAATTATTTGAAAATATGAAATTATTTTGCTAGTCTATATAGCATAACAGGCTTTTATTGTAATTGAATAATTTTGTAGAGCATCATGTAATATTGCAAAAATATCATTAGTTAATTAAAATGGTCAATCAAAATTATTTTAACCAAATTTACATAAAACTATATCTGATATAATTATTTGTTAATATCATATAAAATCATTAGCATCTCTAAATGCATTACTACAAAATCTATTAACTTAAAGTTTAAAACTATTATCCTAATACAAACAAAATTCAAATACTTATTTTTTAAAAAAGTATTATTACACAAATTTTAAACAAAATTATAAAAGCTTGAAAAACAGTTAAAAAATATAAACTAGTTATTTCAAGAAACAATAAAAACCAAATAAATAATTTTTCTAATAGTATATAATATGTAACAGTTCATTAATACCAAATTAAATTAGCAAATAAACCTAAATTAATAATTTTGAATGTAATAATATTCTTAACAAACTTAGACATAATGCTATTTTAATCTCTTATAAGCTTGCATGTTCATGCTTTCAATGTTTTATATTAATAATGTATTTTACTAATACTATATATCTGTTTTTAAAAAAATTAAAAATAAGTTATAAATAAAATAGATTAGCATTATAAACTTTTAATTTACCAAGTTTAATACATCATAGACTATATTGGTCAAATTGAAATGCCTAAACATACCTCTCATTTAACCTCCTAATTATCTTATCAATTACCAAATTACTATGGTATATTATAGAACTGAAGATGTAGTTTCTAAATTTTTATATTATAACCTTACTGAATTTGTACTCTAGTAAGTTTATTGTTAGGCAGATACTAAACTATTTATTGAGAAACATATAGTATTATTCATTTGTTTAACAAAAGTAAAAAATCATAGTTGATCATTATTATTTAAATTTAAGTATTATTTTATTTGTAGTTAATGTTAATTTGCTTTACTCTTTTTAATAATTAAACAATAATAAGTTTTGGTAAAAATTAAGATTACTAAAATTTTTTTTTAAACCTTTTCTAATTTAGAAAAAATTTTAAACAGATTAGTTAAATTGAATAAAGATTGTGTGAGACATAATTTGAATAAGTATATGTTATTAATTATATCTAACTTTGAGAAGGTTAGAATGATTATTTGACAAGTAATGAGAATAAAGTTCAGATTAATTTATTATTGAAGATTAGAAATTATTAGATTAAGTAATATTAATTTTAAATAATTTTATACTAATAATGTGAAATTCATCAAGTAGAATATTCTTAGAATTAAAAAGAAGTTAGTTTAAAAAATAGATATAATCTATTAATAATAATTTTAGAAAGTTAAAAATAAAAAATGATTCAAATGTTTTACCATTCTTTTAATTAATTAGTTTTTTGTACCTATTTTTCAAGTCTATCAAATTTAATACAAAGAGCAGGTAATATTTACATATTTATTATAGATTTATTAAATAGTTGTAAAATTAGTAAATTATCTAATTTTTGCACTCAGGAAAGCATTACATATATGCTATTGCTTGTGTTACTGCTAGCCAGATCAATGATTGCTTTTTGAAGAGTTCTTTCTTGGCATTTATAATTAGTAAACATGAATGCTAGGGTTATAAGAAGTTAAAAATATTAGAATCTTCTTTAAATTTTTAAACCATCATATTTTCAAATAGTACAAATGCAAGGACATTTAATGGGATAAATAGGTGCATAATTTTGTTGAATATTTTAATATAACTAGGACTTCTACCTATTAGTTCAATAATAATATATTTTGGTGGAGTTGATAATATTATAGTATTTTGATTACTAACTAAAGGATCAATTGAATCTTTATTATATACAATTTCTCTAAGAATTTTTTAAAAACTATTTGCAAGATTATTATTAACATAAATATTTATAGTTATAACAACTTTCATATTGATAGATAAGAATAAAATTCTACATTCTGCATTGTTTTTAGTATCATTTGTTGCTAAAAATTTAAGACAATTTTTTTTAATAAGAATATTATGATTGTAAAAATCTTATGCACAAGAATAAATAAACAGTTGATTATTATAATAAGTATGTTCTCTTGTTGCTTCAAAATTAATTTGAACTTGAAGATTGTTTCTAGTTACAAGAAAAGTAGCATCTTTTCATTTAGCAGAATTAATTTAATTATTACTAGAAACTTTGATCATAAAACTGATTTATGGGGTTCTGTAAGATTTCCTTCATGCATAAATTCAAGAATATTGGCATAAAAAAGATCATCTATTTGATGTATTTATTTATTTAAAATAATTACATGCTTAATAATTAACCAAAAATTTCTTTCTGTAGTATTACGACACAATGAGTGTCAATTGATAAAGAGTCAATATTATGTTTTTTTAATCAATTTTGATGTAATTTGACTATCAGAAGTAGTTCAAGAATTATTAGAAGACAAGAGAGTAATATTATCAAATATATATAAAGCTAAGTCTAAAACAGATAATAATTGCATAAAATCATTAACAAACATGATATTTATTTTGATAAATGATATAGAATTGTCTGTTGCTTTTAATTTTTTTAAAAAAGTATAAAATTAGACTATAAGATTTTTATTAAACATAGAAACTTCATTCAAAATAATATATTCGATGTCAAATCATAATTCTTGAAGCTGTCAAAGAGAGTTATCTGTTAAAGTAGTTAGTTTATTGCTATTTTCATTAAAACCAAATCTGCATACTGAATGTATTATACTTCTATAAATATTAGCTGCAGTGATTCCAGTAAGAGCTAATATTAGAAGGGTATAACATTAGAAATGTGCTCAAAATAAGAACTAATAGCTTTAATAATTTTAAATTTGTCAGTTTCTTTTGCACCTTCAAGATAAAGTAGTAGTTAAAATGGTCTAGATTCATTTATTTTTTGATTTTTTTTGATAATGATTACATATATGGAATAGGCTTTTTTTTGCTCATTATTTAAACCTAATGCAAAATTTTCTAAAGAATTAATATTTTTTTCAGAAATATTAATGTAAAAAAATTGTTTGTTGATTATCATTTTCAAGATTTAAAAATAGATTTGAGAATAGATTATTTTTATAATTATGTAAAGTATTATATTGATAAAATGATTTTTGAGAAGTTATTGTATTTTGCCAAACTTTTAAAAGTTTATTATCAAGAGCATTGCCTGGATATATGTTTTTTAGAGTAAAATTATTAATATTTTTTGATTTTGACAAGTTCACATAATATTATGTAAGGAATTTTTACTTTATTCACAAAGTATTCATAATAGTATTAATTATTTTAATATCTTTTAGCCCTAATCGAATAATAGTAGCTGGATTAAACATAGTAATGTTTTCAGAAGTAGAAGTATCAAAGTCACCATCATTAAAAAGATCATACTGAATATTTATATTATATTCAGAAACAGAATAGTCAATATGATAAGCTTTTATAAGAACAGAATTATGTTTTGCTTTTTTATATAGCTCATAGTTTAGTGCTGTCTCCTTTGAACATCTATGTAATAAATCTATATTAGAAACTATATATTTTAAACATAGTAATATAGCAGAAGTATCTAAAAAAGCTTAACATGCTTCAGACCATGTGTTATAATTTTCTAAAAAATTATGAATAGTATTTCATAGTTTAAATAGTAATAGAATATGCAATTTATAACTTTTAGTATTTTCTATATCATTTTTTTAGATATTTCTTTACTTGAAAAAACAATTACTCTTTTAGTCCTTCATCTTCTATATATTTAAATATAAGTTTTATATTAAGGATATACATTATAAGGTTTATAAACAAAATCAGAATAAATTTCATTTTTCTGAAAATAAAATTGTTTATTTTCTTCTTTTGAGCAATAAATTAATAATACAGAAAGTTTATATAAGTTTAATATTGTCTTTTGAATGCAAGCTGCATAGTTATAAAGACAAATATTATGTTGTGAAGAGTCTCAAAGTTAATAATCAATATAAAAATTTATTGCAGTAAACTTATTATTAAAAAATGTAACTAGAAATGACTTATCAACTATATTTTGGTCATTCTTAGCATCAGCAGAGTCAGAATTATCATCAGATTTATTAAAGTTTTCTGGAAAGTTTTTATAATAATTCTTATATTCCTTTTTAAAATAAGTTACAAATAATTGAAGATGATTTAAATGAACATATTTGTATGTAATAGTTAGGAATGCCCAATAAATAAGCTGAAACTTGTAGACTTGTAAGTTCTGCTTGACCTACTATCTTATTAAAGCATTTTGTAACAAGCTTGTATAAGTTATTTACAAGATCAATAGATGTTTCATCAGATACTTGTTTTATAAACATTTGTAAAGTAGAAGCACATATCAAATGTACTATGCATACTAAAATCAGATTTAGTTATATAGTTAGTAATATAATAAATATATGCAAGAGCCAATTTTCAAGTTGCAATAAATTTAATATCATTGTTTTCTTTACAGACAGCGGTTATATATAGGTTATAATTATTTATAAAAGCTTAGTACATTGGATGGTAATAATACCTTGATCAGGAATAATAATTTCAGAAGAATCTATTAACTCTCATGGAAAATTGAACTTACAGTGCTTTTGTAAGCTATGATTATATTTTTTACAAGTTCTATTATAGTTATAAAAAAGTGTATGCTTAGTGATTGCAAGTAAATCTTGATGACATTTTTCTTTAAAACTAGAGAATCTGGGATCTGGTATAGAGCTGAAGGATAGGTGCTTTCTTTTTTCAATTACTGTTTTTGAAGCATTAAATTCAGCTTCAAGCATTTTATTGTTTAATACTTTATCTTTTGTGAGAAGATATTTTAAATCTTTTCAAACAATATTGCTAATATAATATAACAAATAATAGCAAAATTCTTTATCTTCTTTAATCTTACAATGTAGTGTAATTGGGTCTAAAGCATCATATAACTATATAAGCATGTGACAATGAGGAGTGCCTTGATCTTGATATTTAACAACACCATAATAGTTTTTTATAGTAACAAATATACTATCATTTACTTTATTATTATCAGAAAATTTTTTAAAAAAATATAAATCAATATATAGCAATAAATCGATATATATTGATTAATTCATTATATACTAATATATATTATTGTTCGATAAATATCAAACTATAATACATTTCATTATATATCAGATAATCAATTATCATCGATCAGTTTAAATCAATCTGTAACAATTAAAGCAAATAGCATATATATAATAAATATAATATATATTCAATATATATGCAATGCAAGTATATATTAAAGCATAAAACTGTTTACTAAATATTTATTTATTTTATCAAATCTTGGGACTATATGAACAGTTTTATCTATACTTTCTATAGAAATACAACTATAATGTTTAACTGATTTTAATTTAGGGCATATCTACAATTCACTCTCTTCTTTATACTACTAAACAAGAGTAAATTTAAATAGTTCTTTGCTTGCCACTTGGTAAATTTTGAGTATTAGCAATACCTTATAATTGATAATTATTATTTTAGCATATTATTACTTAAGAAGTTAGATAATGAGATATTTTTTAACTTCATGATTAGTTTCATTTTTATTATTATTACATTATTTTTTACATATTAATGCAATATATCATTAGTATAACATACTTATTAAATAAAATTATAATTAATTCTTACTAAACAATACCAATTTATATCATCTTCAGCACTAACAATAACATTGAAAAACATTAATTTGTCATGATAACTTCGAGATGCACAAATAATATTAGTACTTTCTAAAGCTATTAAAAAAAAAACTTCTATCTATGAGTCATAATAAACAGACATTGTTGATTCTTCTTCAAAAAATTTATCAAGACTAGTTAGCAAATTTTAAAACCCTTCTATTTGTATAGGATCCATATTATCTTTATTTTTTTGAAGAAAATCATCCAAGTCTTTCAAAGTTATCATTCACAAATACTTTTCAAATCCTTTAGTTCTTCGATTTTTCTTGAAAGCTTCTTTTTTAGTCAACTTTTGTCATATAATCTGTGATATTAATTATTAATGATATATAATGATTATATTTGAGTTCTGCCAAAGGCAAAC
>CAJVQA010006073.1:0-15334 GCA_910591915.1 Cetraspora pellucida
CAAATTTTATTTATATATTTTAACAATTTAAAAAAGTAGATCAGAGCTAAAAAAATGCAAAAACGCAGACAAATTTGTCTGTGTTGGCCTACAATCTAAGGGATAGTATAAAACATATAAAAAAATCATTCTACAATACTTAAACAATCTTGATTAGTCCACTAGTAGATATTATAATTATAATTTAACACTATTTTTATTATAATAAAAATAGTATTAAATTATAATTATAATATTAACTAGTGAACTAATCAAGATTGTTCAAGTATTGTAGAATGATTTTTTTATATATTTTATACTATATGTAAAATCAATTGTGTAACATCAACATTTTCCTTTGTTGTGCTTGTATCTACATTTCAGAATTCTCCCAAAATAAATAATTTACAATTATACTTATTCTGCCAATATGTATATGCTTTTGTGATATAATTTGATTTATATAACATTTTTTATTTATTGGATTTTGCATTTATCTAGCATTTGAATATTATCATTTTTATGCATATGAGTTATACATGTTATCTGAATTATTTTAAATTAGAGATGGGCAAAAATTTTATATAATCTTATATATTTTTATATATTTTAACATATTCTTACAAATTTTGGTAAAATCAATATGCCAAGCTAAAAAAAACTTCAAATTTAATATTTATTTTTTTAAAAAAAAAATAAATAAATAAATTAAATTTTTAGCAGCAAGTTTCAATTTATCACATACAATTAATAATTAATTTAATAATTAAACATTATCAATATTAATTTTTTTTTTAAAAAAATAAATAAATTAATTAAATTTTTAGCAGCAAGTTTTAATTTATTATATATAATTAATAATTAATTTAATAATTAACATTATTAATATTTTTTAAAACTAACCAATTCTTTAAAGTTTGTTCTTAAATATTATATATAGCTTAAATAGAAGATTCAATTATAGCTTCATTATATTTAATTTGATCATTAGTATTAAAATTATTGATGTTTTTAATCATTTGCATTATATATTCTTTAAATTGTTCTTTTAAATCATCATTATTATTTTTAATATTATTAAATTCAATATTCGATGCAGTATTTTTAAGACTTGCTTCATTAAAGTTAACTGTATTAGTTTGAATAATCTGATCAAGCCTATTTTCTTTATTTTAAACAATATGAAGTAAATTATTTTTTTTTTGTACAATATGCTATTAAATACATATTGTTTTTGTTGCATGTTCATTTGTAAGTTTATTATGCTGTAATAAATGGATATTTGCAATAAATGATCGGAATTTTTTGCTTTCAGTAGAAGTAGAGGTATTGATATAACTTATGCAGTAAAAATAACCAATTCTGATACTTTATTGCAAAAATTATTTTAAAAATATACTGGATTTTCAACTAAATAGTTATCCTAATTACTATCGAAGTCAAATAGATATATCTTATTATTCTAATTAATTAACTGTATTCTAAATTTCTTTACATCTTCATTAGAAAATAGATGCTCAAATAGTTGACTAGCTTTTTTTTTAACAATTGTTGTAAGTTTAGATCTAATAGCTCTTATATAAAAATATTTTAGATGAAGAAATCAGCAAATAATAAAAAGTGAATTATACATTCGATTTCATCGATGCTGTATTCATGCAATTACATATTGCTAAAAATTATTATTATCAATTATATGAATAATTTCTTGTAATTGAGTCTACAAATATATTGTATTTGCAAATATTGCATGTTGTGATTCTAATATAATTAGGATTAATGAATATAGTTCTAATATTTGAACAACAACTCTTAATTAATCCCAAAATATATTATTTTTAAAGATTGATACAATTGGCTCATTAGATTGTAAGTTTAAATTATAAATTATATTCTAAAAAAAAAATTAAATATAAATTAATGTAGATATATAGTTATATTTATATAATTATTAAACCTAATATAACTAACTAACCTTTTAAAGATATATAAAAAAAGTTTTATTACATAAAAGTTGAAAATGAAAATCAAAATGTATTATTAGAAATACACATTTAAATATACTAAATCACTTAAATACTTTTTCACATATATGAAATTATTTTCATAGCTGAACTAATTGTAGTTTTTATATAAGAATGCTTTAATATATCATCAACTAAGAGATTTGACTCATATGCAATATATAGTATAGTTAAAATTTTTGGATATTGCTATATAATTTAAAATAATTGTAATTAGTACAAATAAAATAATATTATAGTTATATTAATAATACATATTTGTGTAAGTATAATTTTCAAAAAATAAACTCTTTATGATGATTCTTTGCACCAATTTTTTCACACATACTGACTTACGAAAATTATATAGTTAGTATATTTATATATAACAAACTTCACTATATAGTATTTGGGTTTAAGAATTTCAGATTGCATATAAGCTATATAAAAAAGAGTTGAAAAAGACAGCTTCTTGTGGATTTGGCTCTTTAATAGAAGTCTATGAAGTTATCAAAAAAGTAACTTTGACTACAACCAAGGAAGTTTTGTTAAGCTATATCTAAGCAGTAGCAAAGATAAAAGCTTGGTTAAATATGCTATTCTATATAACATAAACTCTTATACTCATTACAGTTGATGTTTTAAAAATTCTCTTTTTACTTTTTTCCAAGAAATTTTTATCAAAAGTGAGCAATCTAGTTTACTCCTATCGAAATTGGCATTGTTGATTCTTCCAAATCAGGATTGTTTATCAGTTCTAGTCAGAAAGAGCCTATGTTGCAGATAAAGCATAAGTATATGTGTCTTGAAAAAAATACAACAATAAGATGAGATTGGAGATTTTTAGCAAAAATGAGATGATTGATCAAAAATGTGACAAGTGTTAAAATGTAAGATCTGGTGAAAAGCATGATAAGTCATATATAAAGATGGATCTAGTAACAAGGAGTTGGGACATCTGATATATAGAAAATTCTCTGCCAGTTCAGTTTTGGTTGAATTGTTTTTCTTAGAATATAAGCTTTAGTATTAAATATGTTAATTAAATAGAGTTAAAGTAGAGATTACTGTATTTAGTAATATATAATTTTTAATAGGCTGACACTATCTTTATAATTAGTAACTATTTGTCTAACTTTTGTTAGCAATCCCCTTCTCTTTCATTTCTTGATTTTTTTTTTTTTTTTTTACATTTCTCTCTTATACATATTTTTTTTGTGCATTTCTTTTTAACAAGAAAATTTTTTTTTGGTTTTTTACCTCTCTATGAACAAATGGTATCAGATTGGTGCTGTTCAATTGTAGGATAGCAGACAGACAAGCTCGATTCAAACTTTAGCAGGTCTGGTATGGCAGGTCACTTGTAGGTGCCAATTGGGGTAACCACATAATGATAGCATATAGAGTTAGATATAGTTCTATTTATATATTGTCTGTACTAAACATTTATAAATAAACTTTTGACTGGTTGACTATTGTGGCTGCCAAAGGTTAAAAAAAAAATAAATAAATAAATAAAAATATAATTTTTATATAAATATAATTTTAGCAATATCAGTGATAATTGCATTAACTTTTTCAAAGCCAATTTGTATTAAAATAGTTTTTAAATTTTCAAAAATTATTTGAGATGTTTGATTTTTTTTATAAGTGTCTATAATTTTAATAAGCTCTAATTAAAGTTTAGGACACAGAGGCATAGGGCATGTCCCTAAGGGCATGCCTCTAGGGCATGCCTATGGGCATGCCTCAAGTCCAAAAGGCATGCCCTTGTCATGTGATGTTTAAAGTTATTTTAATTGGCTAATAGGTTCAGGTAAACTAGAACTGTAGATACTAAATTAACATGTAAGATTTTTAAACTATGTGTTAATCATATGATTTAAAAAGAGCATGCTCATGGGCATGAGGAGCATGCCTTAGCTCAGAAGCATGCCCATATAGGCATGTCTAATTTTTTTCCTATGCTCTGAACTCTAGCTCTAACTGATGATCTTTACTAATAGCCATAAAATTTACAAGATAGTTTTAGCAGATATTGGTCCATTCATCAGTCTTAATAGTAATTCAAGTAAATTTACATATAAATTAATTGATTGATGTTTAAGTATTTGTATAAACTTTATTAAGAATATTATTAGAGTGTTTTTTTCTTGATAAAATATGATATAAGTTATTGATAGAATAAACAAATTCCTTAAATTTTTGTAAATCTACAAAAGAAAGAGGTGCACTGTCTTCAATTATACCTTTCAATAATAATTGATTTGATCTGTTTGTATCTAATAAAGGTTGCATAGATACTTGATTATTACTATCACAATTTGAAACTGATGAAGAAGATGTAATTAATATTTTGGATAGAACATTTTGCTGATCTGTTGTATTATAAAAATGGTTTTGTTGTTAATAATTTTGAGTATTAATAAGATAGTTTCAAACTTCTAAAAGAATACTTATACATTTGCTAATATGAGAACCTATAACTGCAACAGAGCCAGATATAGGCTTATTAGGATTACAAAATATGCATTTGGTTTTAAGTCTTTTATTAGATTTAACTGAATAAAAAGCTTGCCAAAGTAAGCCTAACAGATGGCCAATAGAACCAACTAGAAGTTCATGAAGCAAGTGTCAAATTTGCAAATATGATAAGGGCCAATTTAATATTGTATATAGATCAATGTACAAAATTGTAGCATAATATGTTCTGATTTTTTTCTGACAATATGTATACAAATTAGAATTTTGGATTTGTATCCAGAGATATTAACAAATATATACTAATATGTATAATAATTGCTATTATTGCTATGTATTGCTATCACAATACATTAATTATATACTATATATTCTAAAAACAAAATTGCAGTTTCAATATAAAAAAAAACTAAATTTGAAAATAACATTACTATATGCCATATCTATTTTTTAAATTATGCCATTTATGGTATATTTTATCTTAATTTACAGTATTTCTTTACTTTGCTTTCCTTCTAATAAAATTTTCATAAATACATCTAAAGTAAATATAGTTAAAAAGGTATGCAAACTTGTTTTAATTGTATTTTGTTTAGAAAATCTATGTTCACAATCTATACTTGAAAAAGGAATGCTATTAATAATATAAGCAAGTTTAATTATGTTAGAAAAAATATTAAACTAGAAAGAGAAGTAATTTCTGTGAGGAAAATGTTAAAAAATTTGAAAAAATAATATTTTTAAAACCAGGCCATTCTGTTATACATGAATCTACATCAATTAATAGTAAGAATTTTTGATCATTTATAATCTTTGCTATTTTATAATAATCAAATAAGATTTGCAATTTATTGTCTTCAAATTCAAATAATTCTTCTTTTTTATATAGTCATTCTATTGGATTCAAAATTTTCATTGCTGTAAGTAAAAGATGATCAGAAAAATGTTCTTTAATTTCTGTAATAATTGTGCTTGCATATTTGTAAATATCTTAAAATAAATCATTAAAATCATGATTATTATATATAAGTAAATATGTATGATAATTTATGCCTATTTGCTTATTGAATAGATTTGTATAATTAATAAAAAGTTGAAGATTATAGTTCAGATAATAATTTTAAACATTTAAAGTATTTACAAGATAATCTTTTTAAATAATTATAGTTGTAGCATCAATTATAGAAATAATATCTCAAAAAAATTAAAATTAATCTTTTGAAAAAATTTATTTAATGATGTCAAATGACCTAAAATATCAAAAATAAAATGAAAAAATCCCAATAATTGCCAGTTACATAATTGTTAATACAAGTTATTAGCAACTTAATTATTGTTATATTGAAGTTGTAAAAGAATAGCTGATAATGTTTTAACAAAATTTTTTACAGCATCATACCAGCCAAGCTATCATATATCTTTTAATTTTTTTAAATATAGCTTAAGATAATCAAGAATTTGTTAATATTCTTAAAGAATATAAACTTATTTTGCAGAATTTTTATAATATTTGTATACATCTCTTATAATAGTCTCAGTATTATTAAAATAATTAATTTGCTTTTATAAATTTTTGCAAGCTAATGCTAAATGATATGCTATATAATGATTATAAATAATATACAGACAAATTTGTGATAATTTTTGCACAACACTATTTTTATATTTAATTATTACAGATACACCATCTGAAGCAAAAGCTACTAATTTGTCAATAATATCATAACTTTAAAATAGCTAAATTAATTTAGTAGTTATTGTTACTATATTACTTTGATCAAGTACTAATAATTGTAAAAAATATGTTTTCACATTTTCAGAAATATTTGGATATATTACATACTTATTTATAGCAATATCTGTACTTTTGTTAATCATAATTTCAAAAGATACAGCTTTACTAAGCTCTTTTCATATTTCAGCCTTAATTATATTAAATATAGCAAATGCGAATTCACAACCAGATATTTCATTTTTATAAGTAACAGCATTATCTACAATAAATAAAGACTTTAATTCACAAGATAATTAAACCATATATAGAAGTTTAACTAGTGATATATCTTGTTATACAAGAGTATTTACAATTTTTGCAATTTTAATTATATGATTTTTATTTTGTTCTATAAGTTGTTCCAATTCTTTATTAACTGTTTTATTAGCAGCATTAAGTCTTATTGCATCTTTATGTTGCTCTGAAGATGCATGTTCTTTAACAGAACTTTTTCGATCAAAATTTACAGATCTCATATTTTCAAAAGCATTTGATTTATTGTAACATTTATAATATTTACAAAACATCTGTTAAGAGATTTTGTCAAATTGAAGCCATCTAAATTCATTAAGCCAAGAATATTTAAAAGCAGGTTTGGATTTTGTTACAGTCTTTAATTTTTTATTCTTATTAGATAATATTAATTCTTGATTATTTTAATTACTTTTATAATTGTATTAGTAACTTTGGTTATTTTTATAATTATAATTACTTTCATGATTGTCTTGAATATATTTATGATGATTTTGATTGCTTTGGTTACTTTTGCATTGATCCATTAGTTAAAAAAAAATTTTTTTAAAAGAACTTATATATATATATAAACTTATGTGCATATTATGTATTAATAACAAAATTTTAATATACCAGATACTACATATTTTTATGAATATAATTTATTATGAATATAATTTATTATAAATATAATTTATGAATATAATTTATTACAAATATAATTTATTGCATATATAATTTATTACATGATAAGTAACAGAAATACTTCGATTGATAAAAAATTGTATCAAAATTTGTCAGTTATAATCAGAATTTTTGGCATTTTACAATACAATTTTGTGCTTTGATATAGATATGTTATTAACATTCAAATGATCTATCTTTTTATTTATTTAACTTATAAAACAATGTTATATATACATGTTTTATAGTTTATTTGTAATTGATATATGTAGTTTATTTGTAATTGATGATTCTTAAATTACTTAATAATCTATTATATAATTTGTGAAAGGTAGATAAACACTATGAGATAAACATTATGAGATAAACAATATAAGATAAAACTGTGATCTGATTGGCTATCTTTGTAATTAGATTGAGTAACTTATTTATATACATTATAATATTATGACAGAATGAAACTACATTGTGAATTAGTAAAATCCATTATGCAGGTCATATGAGGGTGAACCCTGCTTTTGCATAATAAAAAATATAGCTAAACATGAATTTCACCCTAATGTGATCTATGTAGCAGGTTTTACTAATTTATAACAGTATAAAATTAGTTGATCATATGATTATTATAATTGGTTGAGTACAAACATATACAAGTTTATAGGAAGATATTTAATTATTCATATCAATCAACCAATCAATTTACAATATTTTTATATTTATTTTGCAATATTAGAAACAGAAAACAAAAGTCTATGTGAATCAATAGATATCAAAAAACAGAAATTTTTATTTAGTATAACTAAATATATATATATAAAATGCCAAAAAAAAAATATTGGATACCAAAACCAAGCACACTATGTTTTGTATATTTATCTATAAATCCAATCTACCATCTATGAGTAAACATTACAAAAACTCTGACTCTTTTATTCTAACTAGGTTATATCTGCTATACCAAGCTAAATGATTAGTAATAGTTGTTTTTAAATTAATATAGTTTGAGTCTTTAACAAACACATTTTGGTTATCTTTTTATTTAGTTAGTTAACTGTTTACAATATTTATAATATCACATAGTTCAATAAAATATAAATATTTTTTGTTTTTTAAGCAAAGTCTATAAGGTTTCTGATCTTTTCATAATTATTTTATATAGTAAACTTTAATACTACTTTGAAGCTATAAATAGTTTTTACAGCAATTTTCTGTTAGTGAAATGGTACATTCCTAAAAAGTACTTTAAAGTGCATAAATAAGTTATCTGGCAAAGCAAATAAAAAATAAAAATGCCTAAAGCTAATCAAAAACTTTATTAAATATGAGTTGCCTCTGCTTTAGATGTCTCCTGTATTTGGTTACATGTTTGTACATGATAGTTGGCTAATGGTCAAGAAGTTTTTATTTTAGAATTTCTTACGATCATGAGATATTAATGATCATATAATCTATTTTTTTATTTTAATAAAAATTATATTTTTTATTATATGTATTTTATATTTCTGTTTAATATATTCAATATTCTACTTTATATATTTGATATTTATTTAATTTATTTGTTAAACATTAATCATTTTCTATAAACTACACAATAATTAAAAATAAATAAAAGTTAATAATTTATATAATAGATATATCTTTTATAATACAATATAATAATAATGTTTAGCTTGAAGAATATAAAAAGTTAACTTATTTTTTTTTGTTCTCTGTATAAATATTATTCAGTCTTAGTTTTGCTTTTTAAGCTTTATAAAATACTAGATCTAAGCTATATGTTGTTTGTTTTTAGTTTTAAAGTCAAAATACTTAATTAGCTTAAAATATAAACTCAATTATCTTTGATCTCATAAAATTCACTTATAAGAAACCTTTTTAACTATTGATATTATTTTTGATTAATTTTAAAATAATATAGACCTTTCTGCAGTTTTCTTTTTTTAATAGATTCAATAAATAGGATTTCGAAAAATCACAGAATAAAAAAGCAAATTTACCGAATAATTGATTGTGGAAGCAATTAATTGCAATTTTTTGAACTCTATTAATTGATTAGTGGCACAGTAGCAATAAGTCAATTAATTGCAATAAGAGTTCACTAATACAATTTATTAGTGAATTTTTATTTATCATATAATGATTTATGCAACCATGTGACAAATGGAAGTTAATTGCAATTATTTCGTTATTAATTAATTTTATGATAATTTTAATTGTATGACATATAACAAAAATTAATTTTAATTAATTTTTCGGTAAGCTAATAAAAAGTACTTTAAACAGTATAAAAAAAAACTAAAAAAATTTATTAAATTGGTTAGATCATCAATAAATATCGGTTTGTCCACCTTGCTAACAAATTTAATTATTTTGGAAAGTAAAATAGAAAAAAAAGAAAAAAAGTGAAAATATGAGAATTTAGTGTTTAAATTGACTTTAGAATACTAATTAAAAATGCCAGGAGTAAAATTTTACATATAAAAACAGATAACTATTTCTATAGTTTCTAAATCTATTACATTTATATCTACATGTACTTAGTTAAATTTTCTTTATAGATTTGTATTATTTGTATATGCCAAAAAAAGAGCACATTTGCTTCAAATAAAGGTATTGTTAATATGATATTATTTATATGATTCAGATATTTATTTTTAATAAAAGTTTTCTTACATTCTCTACAATGTTAGCTACTCTCATTAATTTGCTAATTTCTTAATCCGATATTCTACTAAATTCCAAGTAGCATGTTCTTTATCTATAGTAATAATTCTTGGTTCTTGATAATAGTAGTTTGTACTGTTATGCTATCTGATCATTACTCTAATTATTG
The DNA here is from genome assembly GCA_910591915.1 of Cetraspora pellucida. Taxonomy (NCBI): domain Eukaryota; kingdom Fungi; phylum Glomeromycota; class Glomeromycetes; order Diversisporales; family Gigasporaceae; genus Cetraspora; species Cetraspora pellucida. Next base: position 9,989 of record CAJVQA010006073.1, read on the forward strand.
ACATTGTTGAGAATCATTGATATGGTATATGATTTTGACTACTCTGATGGATTGTGAATAGTACTGTTGGTTAACTGTTCTGAAAATAAGCATCATCCTTCTACATTACTTTTTTAAATCTCTGATTAGCGAGAATAACAACACTAATAGTTCTAAGATCACCTAAATGCACTTTTAAATAATGATGATCACAATAAAGATATTAATAGATGTTCTATTAGTAAGTTCAAAAAATTAATAATTATAATTGTTTTTTTGCTATTACAAATCAAAATTAATGGCCAATACGAGTCAAAGAGCTATAGCTCAACAACTAAAATATGCATATGAACAAGAGTTGCAAACATGTACAAGTGAGCCAAATAGAAGAGCCATTGCTTAGCAAGAAAGAAAAGAACATGAAAGAATCAGGAATACAGTAAATCAAAAGGTGGTTTCTTAACAAAAAAGAAGAAGGCATGAAAGAATAAAAAATACAATAGATTATAGGTCTATTGCACAACAATTAAGGAGAGAACTTGAGCGAGCAAAAAGAGCATGTACTATATCAGACAATAAAATATTTGCACAATTTTAACTGCAAAATATATGATATGATTTCAGTTATATGGATATAGCATATATTTATTGCAGTGCACTCTATTGGTTAGATAAGCATATTGTAAATTCTTCAAAAACTAACCTAAAATTTGAGTTATGTTGCAAGTATAAAAAAGTTATTCTTTCTCTTCTCCATAATCCATTTATTCTTTTGTAGCAGCTTTTTTAGAGTCAAGATGAGCAATGTAAGGAATTTCGTACAAACATATACTAATACAATGCAGCACATGCATTTACTTTACTAAAAGTAAATATTGATCAAACTATTCTTAATAGGCATTCTCCATATAGCTTTTGTATTTATGATGAACTGTGCCACAGTTCAGGTTCACTCCTTCCAGAGTCTAGCTTGAATGCAAATTATGCACAGCTTTATATTTATGATCCAGATATTGCACATCAAATAAGAATGGAATGAAACAAGAATTTATATACTCAAACAATGTGGGAATTACAAGAAATTCTTCAGAAACATTATGCATTTTATCCTATATATTAACAAGCTCATAAGATTCTTTCTCAAGTATGTGAAGAAGGTGTATCTGAAACTGACTTAGCTGTTTATCTTTATTTTAATGCAGCAACAGATTGACATCACTATAATCTTTCTATATCAAATTAAATAGCTGTTATTTTGCCTGGTGATGGATCAGAGCCAAAGGCAATGTATGACATTGTAATTTGATTATGTAGAAAACCACTAGAACATATTCATGAAGCTTATACAGCATATTTACCACTTCATTATATGCTTTTTTTTGTATATGAAGAGCTTGGTTGGCATGTGGAATTGCATCACATTTTAATAGATAATACAGACAATATATTGAAGATCAGAGTAAAGCCTTATGCCTGACGCAGATGGATTTTACTCATTTCATCTTTTTTCACATCATACAGAATTCTCGACAATTCTTTGAGATGGGAAGTTATTGCAAAAATTTATAGTAGATGCATAGGTGACAACTGAGCAAAATAGACTGAGATACTTATGTATAAACCAGGATGTACTATGAGCAGATATATATCAGAGCCTCGCAGATACATTAGGAACTATTGTAAATAAGAAGATAAATTTGAATAATCTTGGGTGGCATATAATTCTTTCTTCAACATATATCGAAAGTGCATGTCATATGTTTGAGATTTTTCAAGATTCTATGGCTATAACCTGATTTTATTATCATTCAGATATTTTTGAAATAATGATAGCAAATCCAAATTGGCTAGAAATTATTAATAAATGCTATTTGATCAGACTTCAGCTGACAGACCCAACTTGGTAGCACATGTATTTAAGCTCAAATGTCACACTCTTCTTCATGACATTAAGAGCAACAATATTTTTGAAAGAGTGGTAGCTTATGTATATACAATAGAATTTCAAAAACATAACCTCTCTTATATGTATTTTTTAATCTTTCTTCATAGAGACGACAAAATAAAAGAACCTGCTGATGTTAATTATATCGTATGTGCAGAGTTTCTCAACTAAGAGACTGATCAAATGTTCTTTGATACCATATTATGATGTATGATTCATGGCTCTTACGGTGTCTGTAATTCTTAGGTTTCATGTATGGAAAATAGAAAATGCCAAAAGAAGTATCCAAAAAACTTTTATGATACAATGTCAATAAATGCTGATGGATATCCTCATTATGCAAGAAGAAATAATGATCATGTTTTTAATGTTGCTGGCAAAACTATTGATAATAGAGATGTAGTGCCATATAACCTAGCTTTCAGTTGAAAATATAACTGCATGTAAATATTGAAGTCTGTGCTTCTGTACGGGTATATATAATCTGCCTAAATATGTTAATTTTCATTTAAAATTAATATTGACTAACAACATTGTAAACATAATTTTTTTTTTATAATTTTTTCTTTCATTTATTCATTTGAACAATATCTATATCTATAGGCAGTCAAGTATATTCACAAATATAGGCTAGGTGCTATAGAAAAGGAGGAAATCACCAAATTTTTTAAAATTAATTTTTTTATATAAATTAATTTAAAATACAATCAAGATTATTTTTTACTTAGAATGCAAGAGTAGTTTTATTAATAAAAGTTTGCAGTATAGCTCTTCAAAATTTATAATTTCTTATAGCTTGTTATAAAATTTATAATATAAAAATATATATTTCAAAGATCTTTTTTTTTGTTGATTTCTCCCTTTTCTATAGCACCTAGCCCATATATTTATAAGGGTCATGACTGAACCACAATGCAATTTGGACATAAGCCTGATGAAATTAAACAATATCTTAATGCAAAGTACATTGGTGCATCTGAGGCGACATGGCGACTGTTTGAAATGTATTTATATAAAGAAGTACCAAGTGTTGTGAGATTGGCATTGCACCTTCTAGGAATGCATAGTGTTATCTTTAACCTAAATAATAATGCCATGAATATTCTTTCCTATGTGAATCATTAAAAAACAACTCTTACTGCATTTTTCAAAATCTGTGCTACTTTAGAAATTGCTTGACAATACACATATTAAAAATTTTTACAACATTTTATGTAAAATAAAAAGAGCAAGAAATAAAATATTCGAAAAAGAGATTTTGCCATTGGTAGGTTGTACTTTACAGACCTGTCGACTGAAAAACACTTCTATCTTCAGCTTTTACTTATCATTGTTCATGGCCTACAATCTTTTGAACATTTAAAGATAGTTAACAATATTCAATATCCAACATTTAAAAGTGCATATATAGCTTTTGGCCTATTAGAGAATGATAGAGAATAGGATCAATATTTAAAAGAAGCCTCTGTTATGCATAGTGGCTTACAACTAAAAGCACTTTTTGCAGTTATTCTTATCCAATATACTCCTACTTATCTATAGAAATTATGGTTAAACTTTCATGCTAACATCTGTGATGACCTTTGTTATCGATTATGTCATAAACATGCTATTGAAGAGCCTACTGAGAATCAGATTTATGATTATGGACTCTTTCTTATTGATGAAATTTTTTGTGATTCAAATCACTCACTTGCTAGATATCCTTCAATGCCACTTTGGAAGTGTAACTGGAATCTTTGTTATAGAAATCATCTTATTGCTAAACAATTAACATAAGACCATGAGGAACTTCAAAGTTGGTGAATAACCATACTTAACAGCTAAACAACGAACAGTGTACTGCATATCACAGTATTCTTAACTCAATAACTAATAGACATGGAAATTTATTTTTTCTAAATAGATCTGCTAGATCTAGTAAAACATTTGTTTATAATACACTTGCAATAAAGGTTCACAGTAAAGGCAAAATTGTAATCTGTGTAGCCTTCTTGGGTATTGCAACCCTCTTACTTAGTAGTAGTCATACAGTGCATTCAACATTTAAAATTCCTCTTGAGATTAATAAAAGTTCTTTTTGTTCAATTGATAAGAATTCTAATTATGCTGATCTAATTCATCAAACAGAACTTATTATTTGAAATGAAATACCTCTGCAACATCATTACTATGCTAAAGCTGTTGATCACTCTTTACATGATATTCAGGATAACTATTAACTATTTGAAGGAATCACTGTTGTATTTGATAGAGATTTCTATTAAATCTTGCCAGTTGTTATTAAGAGATCAAGAGATCAAATAGTTGCTGCTTCTCTTCAATGATCTCTTCTATGACAATATGTAAATATATATACTTTTAAAAAAAACATGCATTTAGAAATATAATCAAATGAAAATAGATACTTTTCTGATTGGCTTTTAGAAGTAAGCATACTTTAATGCTTTTAAGTTTTAATAAAAACAATATACATATACTAAATTTTTGATATAAACTTTTATTATATTTTATTTATTACTTTATCACTCGATTTTTATAGATTGGAAATAGGATAAATACTTCTAAACTACATATGATTTCACTTCCTGAGCACATAAAAGTTGGTCCTGATATACGATCTCTTATTGACATAATTTATCCTAATATACAACTATGAATACTCAATGATGAATACCTAAAAGATAGAATAATTTTATCTGCTCGCAATAATGATGTTTATAATATTAATTGTGTTGTTCTTAACATTTCTAAGAGAAAAACATATATATTTAAGCACTGATAGTGCTATTATAGAAGATGGGCTAATAACAACAACATATATTCCATTAAGTATTTAAACACCTTTAACCCATCTGGAATGCCATCTTCTAAACTTAACTTTAAAATCAGATGTCCTATTATCCTTCTTCGCAACCTTGCTTCTTATTAGGGTCTTTGCAATAGCTCTCGCTTAGTTGTAAGTTATCTTACAAATTATGTTATTAAAGCATGTATCTTTAGTAAAAACTATGCTAGAAAATTAGTTTTTATTCCTCGCATTACTTTAACATCTTCAACAGCAAACCTACCATTTGTTTTTAAATGAAAACAGTTTTCAATTCACATTGCATTTGCTATTACTATAAATAAGTCTCAGGGCCAATTACTAAAGCATGTTGGTTTGAATCTTCAAACTGCTGTTTTTACACATAGCTAATTTTATGTAGCTCTTTCCTGTTGTACTTCTTTCTATTCAATTAAAATTCTTTTTTCACCAGATATTGAAGACTGTACTACCTTAAATATCATTTATTCTAAAGTGCTGTTACCATATTAACTTTATTATAATGGGCAATATATTAGATTTTTTTTTTTTTTAAATATTAACAGTGAGGCCATGCCTTTAACTTTATTGAAATTCAATTGAAGTTTTTACAAAG
>CAJVQA010006074.1:0-15333 GCA_910591915.1 Cetraspora pellucida
AATATTTATATTTAAAAAAGCATGATATTACTTACCTCTTCAAGTATATTACACAAATGATTTAAAACCTGTTCATCCGAATTTTCTTTATCATCATCGTTACTAAGTACAAAGTCATTTTCATAAGTTTCAACTGAATTATAATCAATAGGAATTTTTTTGATATCCATATGAGTGTCTTGAAAGTTAAAAATATTTTGAATTTTACCATTTCTTATTCCAATAATTGGATATTTATCATTCTGTTGCACCTGTAATTGTGAAAAAAAAATAAATAAATAATAAAAATAATTAATAATTCACAAAATATAAATATTTGTATTTTTACATACCTTTTTAAAAAAATCACCATTTACTTTGCCAACTTTAATGATAAGATGTTTGCATAAAAAAAATTAACTTGAAATGTATAAATAACAAGAACAAGTTTAATTTTCCATATTTGTTTTATATTTATTAGAAAAACTGACTTTCTTTTTTCATGCATTCGTCATTCCTTTTTGAACTCTTTTCTCCATGGAATTATATAGCGATTTTGTTGTAAAAGACGAATTCGGTAAAGTTGTTGGTTAATAACTTTATGAATAAGAATATAACATAAGTGGTCAATATGAGGTCGATGAAACTTATGCAAGAATTTATGTTTAACATGTTGCCAATGTGACTCAATGATCATTGTCGTCTTAATATGGTTAATTTTATTAGTCACTGCTTTTGCCCACAAAATCCATTTATTATAAGAATACCATTCAAACCATAAGTAAAGCCAAAGTTTAAATAAATTATGATCTCAACAGAATTTATGAATCTCAGTAACCGATTCTTTCCAAATTACTTTAGAGCTTGTTATAAATTCTCCATTAGGCTTTGGTAATAACATGTGACGATTATAGTGTTGATCAACAAGATTAATTATATCATTTCGAAATTCCAAAGGACAAATTGTATTTATATTTTTAGCTTGAACCTCCCATTTTGGATCGATTCCTAAACATTCTTGATTTGCAAAAATGGGATTATAATTGTAATTTCGAATGTTTTTTGGTGAACATAGTCTTTGCTTTATAGCACATCATACATGCCATGCACATAGTTGCAAACAAGATTCTGGCCATACTACTTGTATGACATTTATTTCACAAAATGTCTTATCAACAAGAACAAGCGGAAATCCAGTTAATTGACAAATTTTTAAGCTATTCATCCAGTTAATAAGTACTTCAGTAATATTTCTATTTTTTCCCACTTTAATTAAAAGGTAACTTATTGGAAACCCTGTTCCATCAACTACACCCATTAAAGCATATAATTTCCACTCCATATTATTGGTATTGTATGTTGAATTGATTTCTATTGCCTCAAAACCGAGGGCACCGACTGGGGCAGATTGAGTAATAATTATTTCTTGTTTGAGCTCATTTAATAGTAAGTATGCAGATTTTAAAGGGTTCAAATCACGTTGATAAATCTTTCTAAATTCGACTGACCACCAGTAATATGTTTGTTGAATACTTAAATAATCGTATCTATCAATTTTTTTTTCCTGAATTAATTGCCAGAGCTTAGGTGCTGAAAAATTTATATTATGCTGAATAAATTCACGAATCTCTTTTGTAGTTTGATTATGTATTGGTCGTAAATGTAAGATTGAATATAAATATTCAACTTTAATTAAAGTGCTATCTATTTCAATCTCGATTCAAATTGTACCCTTACAATCATATCAGTTTAGTTGTGTAAATCTGTCTCTTTGTTTATTAATATCTGGATTTTTAATCTTGAGTTTGCCTAGTTCTATTCAGCAGTTACACTAATAAATTAATTGGGTTTTCTTTTTATTTAAATTTTTGGATTTATATACCCAATGATAACCATCCCCTTTTTCTATATGTAATACTATCTGATGACCTAATTGTTCATATTTTGTCGACTCCTTATTTTCTAAATGAATATCAAAATTCATATAAAACTCTAGGATATCACTTTCATAATTTTCATTCATGCCTTCTAAAGAAACCAAAAAGCTGTATACAAATTCACCAATGTCATCATAGTCGATAGCTGATTCACTTCTAACTCTGGTTTCTTTAATTCGAATTTGTTCTAAAGGCCTTTTTTGCTTGTTACGGCATTTTTTACAAGTTGCTACTTGTTTTTCTTTTTCATTTACATAATTTTCATATGGTTGTTTTGTATGACATAAACCACAATCGATTTTTTTTTCATCCATATTAGATGTTAACGCTAAAAATTTTTTAATGAAAATATTTTTAAATATATTTTTGTAATGTACGTACGCACAATTAATAGTTAAACATTACTATCACATGATAATCAGTGACATCAGCTACATTTTTTTATAGGTGATACTAGGACGGCTTTTGTCTGATTGCCTAAAAAATTAAATTTAATTTTACATTATTTATACAGCTTTAGAGTACTTTTTAAAAAAAACGAAAACTAATTCGAATGAAATAAAAAAGTCATATAAAAGGTTTCATTAGAGCTTTAGGACTCCATAGCCAAAAATAAGAACCAATTCTCATCCTTTTAAAAAAGCTAGTATAGTAATAACTTCTCAAACCCCCATAAAATCAACTTATTACTAAGTCAATTTTTTTAAGCGAACGATAATTAGATCTTATTTTTGACTACGGAGTCCTATAGCTCTAATGATACCCTCTATATAGTTTTTTTTTTACTTTATTATGGTTTGTTTTCATTTTGTAAAAAGTACTCTAAACTGCATAAATAATGTAAAATTTAATTGAATTGATTGGCCAATCAGATGAACTTCTGTCTATGACATTGCTGTAAGTTTCATGATCTGCATTATGAATCAACCTGGGTCATTTCACGATCAGTGAAATCGAGAAATGACACATGCCAACTCCAAATAGCCATGAATTTAAACACGAGCGACTGTTCAAATGCGTAGATGAATCAAATATAGTTTCACATTATTATCAATCAATCATATCTCGAATTTTAATAAATTGGTCAATCAGATTAAAAAAAACAAGTCGTACAATTCATAAGTTATAAGGCGAAGTGAAAGTATTAATTCATCTGTTAAATTTATTCTCATTTCATAGAAAGTTAAGCTATCTGAGCTTTTAAAAGAAGTATTGTAAATCGTATAAAAAAAAATCATTTATCAATTATGTAACTATTGTTGGGTTCGTATGATTGTGACTCTGTCACTCCACAATTCAATATCTCGGTAACATACAATAAGTAACCTTTTCGAAAGAGGGTGTTAGATTTGGCTAGTGGGTGATTAAGACTTTCGGTTACTTTGGGTCAACGAATGCAAGTAGGGTAAGTCACATGTACAAGGGCTTGAACAGCAACATTATAGGGGTTCACAGGGTTTGTAACGGTAATAGTGTTAGTGTTTATTACATACAATGTAATGTATTGAGATTTATTATTTAATAAAGCAAATGAAGCATGCTGCTCCAAAGGGCCATTTCGGCCTTTATTTATAATATCTTTTTCATTATAACTTCATAAATTACATTAATCTCATTAAACATTTTAATTCGATTCCTCTAATTTATTTACTTAAGCCCATTTACTTAATAAATCCCCCTTCTCTAATTAATCCTTTTTCTCTAATTAATTCCACTTTCTTGATTTATTATTAATCGCATTAATGCGATTAATTGCTAGGATATCTATATCGAGGAATTGATCATCATACCCGTTCTCACGTGAGGTCCTTGCAGAGTATTTACATCACATTATTGGACTTCACACTATATTGGAATTATCTACTAATTGAACGGTCACTCCTGTTTTCATGAATCACGAAATGACACAAAACAATATTACCGAAGGTCTGTAGATTGTATAAAATATCTGTAAAACATCATACAAGTTCAAGTAGTTTTTTAGCTAGTAATTTTATAGAGAAAAGTTAGTAGTTTGATTTCTGTGGGCTTCTATTGTTATTGGCTAATTTTTAAAGATCATCCCATGATATTGCAAACTTTGATTGGTTAATCGATAATCAATAAATCAAAAATATTTTATATAAAGCTAACTGTGACAAAATATTTTATATAAGACTAAATTATCTTAATAAAAGTATTACTACAAATGTCACAGCTAAAAGTCTATGATCATAATCCTAGGACAGGTGAAATTGCATCTTATACCAGGAACAGAGTTTGTACAACATACAACATAGTGTATAGTTTGCAGACAAGTTAATGTGTCTGTGTGATTCTCAGCATATGATTGGGTAATCTGTCATTGTGACTTTGTGTAGCACCTAAACAATACTTTAAAAGGTAGGTACTAAGAACAAATGCCTCTGTATGCAACATCTTGGAATTGATTGGTTCGCATGACTATTCATCATTCAATATTTTTAATAAAAATATAAATAAGTGCATACATCTGTAAAATCGAAGATGCTATAACAAAGGATAGTAAAAATAAGTTTTTTTGGTACAAAAATTAGTGTCCTAATATAAATTTAAAGGCCTCAATGCTAAATATTTGGTAATTTTCATTTTTTTTCATCAATTTTTTATTAGGCAGATAAAATGATAATCAATGATCTTTAAGGATTTAATCGAAAGAATTTTTCAATCATTTCTAAATACAGATATGTTTCATAGATTTTTTGCAGGGTCTCAGAACTTTGAGTCAAATTCATCAGAACTGAGTGATGTTAACTAACCAATTATATAGCAGTCAGATATTGACTTTAGTAATAGGTTTTTAGGCTCAGTCACTGAAATTCAAACCAATATTCAGATTGCAAGTACTATTAACTTCTTTTATTTTCTTATACTAGGAATGGATTGCAATAAAGAATATAGTTTCCCATGCCTGAAATAGTGTCTGTGTAGATTTCTCTTGTTTCTGGTTCATGTGACAACATTGCGCAGCTACTTATTGAGCAAAGTAAAACCTCCATCAGGAGTAAAATCATCATCCAAAAAAATTTTGAAAATCACATGATCAATGATCAACATTTTAATTGGATGCATATAACAAACAATAAAGAAAATTTTTTTAAAAAACCAACTTTTTATACAAAAAAAACATCTTAAAATCTCTAAAATAATAATATATTACATTTACAAATTATTATTAGATATTAATAATTGATATTTTTGCATTTTATATATCAAAATTATATATAATCATCACAATTTATCACTATTCACTTTTTATTTTTAAGATTTTTTTATTATACAAGTTATTAATTGATATTAATAATGCAATTATACCAGAAGCCGAGTGAATTAAGACCAAAAAACTAAATTATAAATATCTTAACATTTTCTTTATATTGGTTTGGATTTGTCAGGAGCCAACCAACACATAATATATTAAAATTTTAAAGATTCTAATGTCATGTTTATATTCAAAACTTCAAATTTTTATAGTAAATTTGTGTGTATCTATGTATTAATATTTTTACATTATAATAAAAACATTTATATAAAATGCAAGGTTATTAGCAATAATATAAATTATTTATTTAATTAAAATAAAACATTTTAATATTACAATTAAAAAATATTATTATTCTGATTTTTTCAAGTATTTGAAATATGATTTTGTCTCTCAAATCATTTACAATCCTTTACAAATTTTTGTAGTGATTTAAAGTTTTTTCTATACTATCTAATCATTTGTTTGAATTGGTTACATTTTTTTTAAGAATATTTTTGATTTCATCCAATCAATTAAAAATATCTTTTTTTTGGGTTTAAAACAAGATTAAATCTTGATTATCATTGACAAAATTTATTAATAATTCATTTGAACTAATTGTAACAGATTCTTGATTTTGAACTTGATTATTATTTTGTAGATTAGTATATAAGAATTCAAAATTTTAATAGGAATACAAATATCTTCAGATAAGTTAGCAAATGTGTTCTCTTTTTTGACTTTTAATAAAAAATAATATTCTTGTTATATTACTTTAAAATAAATAAAATTAATAAAATAATATAAAGTTTAAATTAGATAAAACAGACAATTATCTTTTATAATATCTTACAAAAAAATTTTGGTTCAATAGAACTATAAATTTGTACTAGATATTTATATATATATAAACAACTTAATAGAAAGCTATAACATGAACAGATCTAATATAAAGAATCAGTAAAATGAGTAAATTTAGGATTAACTGATCTAGTAATCAATTTTTTTTACTTAAGTTAAAAATTTTCTTGTTACTTTGGCATATACCGATTATTATGAAATAACTGTAACTAATCAATTTGTTGTGATATAACCTTTACAATAATAATATAAATAATTAAATCAAGTCAAGCATAATTATAACTTTAAAAAAAATTATGTTTCAAAACTTACCAATGGCTTTCAATAACTATTGTATTTTGTAAAACATTAAGTTTTGGATTTGATACCTGTGCCCATAGTTTTCATATTTCAGAATGGTACCACTTTGATCATAAATAACACCAAATATGTTTTGGATTATTTTTGTAACAATAATTGTATTGTTCCTTAACACTTTTGTCTCAAATTTGGTTTATATTTAAAAAATTTAATGAATTTGAACTCTCTATTGATATAATTGAATGCCATAAAAGATGAATGTAAACTATTTAAAGAATTGTTTTACAAAAACTTTTTTGGCAAAAAACCTGTTTTTTATAATTATCATATGAATTTGCTTGATTTGTAAGATCTATAAATGTTTGGTTTTGATCTGGTTGCCATGTAGAGTTAATTGTTAAACAAAGCAAATGTGTCTTATATGAATTATAATGATTGTGCACAATACCAGTACTTGAAAGTTTTTTTTTAATTATACAAAATACATACTAGTAACATAATTGGATTCTTGCTTTAGTCCAAACTTTGCTAGCAGTTGTAATTTGTCTAGGATTCTTATTTATCAGAATAGTTTCAATATTTTGAATCTCATTTTCTTTTAAATTTTTAAACCATTTTGTAATTGCTTATATTTTACCAAATAGATGTTTTGGTTCAAGAAAAAAATATAAGAGTGGAAACTCAGCACCATTTACAACTCCAAGAACTGTAAACAATTCAAATTTTAACTGATTTGTTCCATAAGTAGAATCGATAATAATAGTTTTTGTAGCTTTGTTTGGTAATATAAATAACAATAAAGTTAAAAATGCTAACAAATATTGATCATAATAAAAAAGTTTAAAATTTATATTCTGCTCTAAATATTGTCTAGATGATCCCAATTGATCCTTTGCTAATTTATATTCCTTAGTAATAAATTTTTTAGACTAATAATAAACTTGTTGCTAAGTAATATGTAAAAATTTATCAATTTTTTCATCTTTAATATTATTGTAAAACTGTGGTACTGTCAAGAGATTGTGATTAATAATATAATCACAGATTTGTGAAGAAACTTCTATTGCTTTGTGGTAAATAAAGATAATAATAAATACTAATTGCCATCAAATAGTAAATTTGATATATATTAATTTGAATTGTACTACTACAGATATATTGAACAATTCTTGACATTGTGTTATGTCAACTTGAAATATCAGCAACTCACACATTTTATTTTTTAATTCCTCATGACAGTTGCAATAATAAATGAATGAAATTGAATCTTTTAATATACTACATTTATGATAAATCCAGAAAAATGCATCTGCATTGGAAATAAGATTAACTATATGTTGCACAATCTTTTTATTTATTTAATTACCTGAATTTGTTTCAATACTGTTTAACAATAACTCTAGGATTATAAAAAACTTTTCTTCAAATAAGTATTCATCAGAATCATCATCTGCTGAAAGGATATTAAAAATAAAATCTACAAGATCCTCTGATACAATTGTATTTTTTTGATTTGCTTTTATAGATTTATTTTTTTGTTTGCTATTTTTTAATTTATTATTTGCAGAAATTTGGTTATGACAATCTATATATGTTGTTAATTTAGATGTATCAGCATTTTTACATTTATTAGTTTTTAGACTTTCAAAAGTTTCGTTTGGTTTGTCAAACTTGCAATGATCATACTTCATAATATTGAAAAAAAGAAAAAAGAAGATTTATATTACATTAATCAAAATACATATATATACTCAATGCAAGCATAGGAGATATTTAACTTCTTCATTATTAGAAATAACAGATATAATAATAATATAAAACAATTATATATGATAATTAACATTATGTAATCATTGAAATTTTTTTGGGTAGTGATTCTACCCTTGTATAAAACCTCCCTAGTATACTCCTAAAAAAAAGTTACGAAACTGAGTTTAAATTTTTTTCTAAATAACAAAATCTTTTATTCAAAATTAGAAGTTTATAATTAGTGATGATGATACTTAATTGTCATATTTAATAATTTAATAATTTTTTAGAATTAATTTTTTTTAAAAAAATAAACCATATTGTATGATGTTTTAATTTCTAAGCCATGTAGTCCTTTCACTATCTATATTTCTTTTTTTTTAACAAATAGTAGCAAAATTACACTAAAAATAAATATACTTAAACTAAACTTTGGATGTTAATTTTTGTTAATTTAGTTATAGGAAATTGATATTTATACCCTTCATTTTTAATATTCATACCTCTATTAAACAAAAATGCTTTAAGCTAAGCATTTTTATTAAGTAAACCTTTTAGTAGTCTTAAGCAAATTTATTCTTCAGACCTTTCTGGTTCTAATGATAGTAAAACCATTAAAATTGATTTAGAAATTCTTGAGTTATTAATATTTAAAGTTAACAAATATTAATTATGTTTAAACAAAGATTACTAATTCAATTTTAATGATTTTACTATTATTAGAACCAAAAAGGTATAAGGAACAACTTTACTTAAAACTACTAAAAAGATTTACTTAATAACAATATATACTTTAGAACACTTTTTGTTTAATAGAAGATATGAATATCAAAAATAGGGGGTATAAATATCAATTCTCTAGTTATATATACATACTAATATCAAGAGTCACTTGTATTTGTAAATATATATTATTTAATAACTGTATTTGACTATTCTACAATTAAATAGCATTTTTCTTATATATAAACATATCATTTCTAAGTAATTTGCAATTATCAAATATGCAGTATATACTATTATGTTAAAATGTTAAATATCTATATAATTATAAAAATTAGAAACACTTAATATTAAAAATACCCAATAGAACATTTAAGCAATGGACTAGAGCAGACAATATTCTCAATATAGAAATAGAATACAAAAATACCAACCTCAATAATATCATTCCAGATAAAATATGCATTGTTTTATTCAGATTTTCTTTCATTTTTTCAAGTTTTATAAATTATTACCTATTTGTCAATTGGTTTAAAATTTGGTTCGATGTCTTTCAATCATTTCTTATTTACTGAAGAAGTTTAAACAGCTTGAAAGACATTTATCTGTATAATATACTATACATTGTTGAAAATTATTTTAAATAACACTCATGTGTACATACATCATCTAAGTAATATTTCTTCATTGCTAGAATTATCTCATCATCTATCTACTGATATTCATTCTGTCATTTGTTTTCTCATATCATTTTGGCTCATTCTCATCTGTAAGCACTTATTAAGGTAATCTAAATTTTTGGATTTTTTAAACTTTTGTAGTATTTGGATGTTTCACTCATATTGTTTAGAATGATAAGAAATAAGTAAAAGAAAAACAAATTGTGTTCATTAAAATTGATTATTAATCAATACATTAAGCTGCATTTTAATTTTAAACCCAGTTTCATAACCTTTTTTTAGGAATATACTAGGTTTGTGAGCAAAGTAAGTTTGTTGGCTAAATGAACAGGTAGGAAGTGAGCTGTTAGGTAAGCAAGCTATTGTGATATGGTTGTCAATGAAATGATTTTGAAGAAATCTAAAATGTTCATAAAATTTAGATCACAATACTACATGTAAGTAGACATATCATTAAATACATTTGACATTATTGTCATAAATATATATTATCAACCCAAGTTATTGTTATAAATAGTTTCATCAATTCATGTCAATTCAGTTTGTGAACATATTTCTTATTTAGGCTGATTTAATCAATAAGTATTTTGTTTTTATTATATTATTAAGAATTATTAAATTTAGTTAAAATTCTATTATTTATAACTTAAACTAAATTCTTTTTTTTTAAAACTGGTTCTAAACTCTATCATCACTGGATCCAAAGTTAAATTTTAAGAACCAGATTTGTAGATAAATAATTAGGTGGTTGCATGACATAGTTATGCTGAAACTAGAAAGTAGTTTAAAATTCTTGCCAAGTTCTTATAAAATATATATATTGTTAGACCTGAAACATATGATCCACAAATAGCCGATTTCATCATGAGATCTTTGCCATATGACTTCAAGTCATGTCCTCTTGACTATGAAGATCTCTTACTATAGTGGAACTAACAGTGCCTATAATGCCAATAATGATTATAATGCTTATATTGTATATAATTATTATAATCGTTATAATTATGATAATAGATATATAAGATATTGGCACCCTAAAAATAAACAATAAATTAGTTATAAATAACATATATGTTCGCACAAGTAATAAAGTGAATTTCTCCTACTTAAAAAAATCAAATAAAAGGTTCGTCTATGAGTAACTGTAGAGAACCATTGTTAAAGAATAAACCTAACCCAGAATAGTAGTAAATCCCAACCTGATTGTCCAGTAATTCCTGACGTAGTGTAGAATACTGCAATATTAGAAGAGTTAGAGTGATAGTCTCGATGTAGTGTAGACTATCCAGGATAAGCCAGACCTGAATCGAAATTACTCACCAAATCTACATACTTCTTCGACTAAAAGCCATCCGAACATTACATGAAGCTGTCCTTCAATTAGTGACAGACTTGCTGAATTAGGACCTCTCAATATATTATGATGTCTTAACATAATAGTTACAACTAAAAGAGATTAATTTTTACATTTTATCAATATTCTAAATCTGCATTAATGGTGGATATTTGTATGAACATGGCATAGACAAAATACTTATAATTATATTCTGTTAATTTAAGAAAATTTTCTTGATGAGAGACAAAACTAATTGGATTGATATATATGTTACAGGTTAAGTTGCAAGTTGTCAAGTTAAACTTGACCTGGGTCAAAATGATCCCTAGCAGAATTTTGGAGTTAGTATGTGCTGGAATTATGTTGATGCCGGCTGGAGTTTTTTTAATTGATTAATTTAATATGGGTTAAGTTTAACTTAATCTAAAAACTATCTTGATCTGTAACAGTATAACTAATATATTAGAAATATATTATATTAATTACTTTATTATGTTTCATGTAAATTACATTGTAACTTATGAAATTGTAATGTAACTTTATATTAAATAACAGCATATAAAATACCAGTCTAAAAAATTTCAAATTTTGAAATCAGATATAATATAAAAAGTTCAAGAAACTAAAATAATCCAAAAATCATCCATAACTCGAAATTTTTGTCTATTAAACTGCCTTCTGCGTATTAAGAAAATAGTTTCTCTGCAAAATTTTAATATAACTATATTTCTCTAAACCTAATATATTTGTAATACCCTAACCTAATAGCGAAATGTTTTTCTTAGCAAAAGTTTTGCCTAGTATGTATTTCTAGTGTTACAGTGGAAACTTGAGGAAGGTGTGATGATAGAATTGTGCCAAACTTAGAATTAGTACAAGCCTTTTATTTGTAAATAGAATTTTCTAAATATGCAAATACTTTCCTATTGAAGATCGTAGTTATATTAGTATAACTGTAAAAGCCTTTATAACGAAACTGTGGATTATTGAAACTAAGTAGTAATAGTGTTAGTAACTGAAACTACTAGTTTCAGAATCTAAAGTTTGATTATCATACCTCTTAATACTTTGTTAAGTATAAAAGAAAGGCTTTTGAGCATTTAATAAAGTTTTTAGTCTTCAATGTCTTAAATGGTAAAATGGAAAAATCAATTTCACAGTGTTTGAATAATTTTGTTGTTAGGATGGGGTCCTGTAGCCTAGTGGTCTAGGCACTTCTCCCTTCACAGACAAGGTTAATGGTTCAATTCCAGTTAGAGGCAAAACTCTGTAATCTATGAAAGCATATGAATGTATGCGAAGCTATGTGGTTAAGTTCATGTGATTAGAAGATTGGTATATAAGGAAGTTCTCAGAAAGAAGTTTCCCAATATGGAAAGTTGGTGCTCGATGCGAAAGAAGTGGTAAAAATATCAGAAATAGAGAGAAGGTGCACTAGTGGGTGATATGGTAAATATAAACGAAAACTATAGAAAAGAAATGAATTTACTAAAATTCAAACACTTCTGGCATCAAAACCAGTTCTAGTAGATATGGGATTTACTAAAATTGGATAAATCTAAGGAGTAATTTTGGTACCATACTTAGTAAGTTTGTGTTAAAAGTAAATTCGAAGGATTATAGATACTTAGTAATATCCAATAAGGTAGTACTTAGATATAAATAGTAATTAGATAACTCTAATCTGTTCTGCCATGATACTTAGTGATATACATTGTATATATATATAGTAAGTGTTAAAAATCAGAAAGTTTAAATAGAGGACTTACAGGCAGGTTTTAGGTATAGTATCTAGTAGGTAACCTATAGGCAGAACTCTTAATTAGATAATGATTAAAGTTATACATGTGACTAGTTGTACTTTTATTAATATATTTTGTATACAATATGTAATTTTATATAGCTAATAATAAAAAGATACACAGCCAAGATCACTCTTGAAACTAAAAAAAAAATAATTTTGTTGTTAAAATCTTATTTACTTAATAAAAAAATTACTTGATAAGCATAATATTGAAAAATCTGTTAAAATCTTTATTACTTCAAAGTATTGTAATTATTATACTTCAATTATTAATTAAATACCCCTTTATTAATTACATCAGTTATGTTGCTAAATTGATCTGCTTAATTAAATTTATTATATAGAAGTGATTATTACTTAACTGATACATGGAACTAGAGATTGGCAAATCATGGTTTTTAAAAAATCCTATGCAGGATTCATATCTCATGCAGAATTTATTAAATCTAGGTGTCATGTTATTAAACCTTAATTTTGATTTTTCAACAGCTGTGATCAACAAAATTTTGGCCACATTATACATAATTTTGACTTAAGGTTTGGGTCTGTGTAATAGTAAAATTAATATAGGAACATATTTCACTTAAGGTTGAAAATTACATTTTACAAATTTAAAAACATATAATTTCAAATAAGTTTTAGTAATATGAATTTCATGTAATTTCACAAAATATATAATACCTAGAGATGGGCAAATTACAGTTTCTTCAAAAATCTTATGCAGGATTTATTAAACCACAAAATTTTAAAACTAATTTTACTTAATAGGCAGCCACGATTTCTTTACTAAAAATTCAAGTAATTTTGTTTAAACTTTTAGTCATTGCTGTTGGTCAATCAAAATAGTGAATTTTTATATATTTTTTGCAAGATTTAATAGCAGTAATTACATTAAGCATATTCTTGGTTAAAGGTTTCATCTGATTCAATTTTTGTAAGATGATTCCAAATATTATTATTACTATGCATATTATTTATTTTTAAAAGAGCAACTTAATGATAAAGATATTTTTGTAATGTAAGTGAAAGATACCAATGGCAAAGAAGGTAAATTCTTATTGTATATATAAATAAAAATATATATAAAATAGTATGCAAATAAATAAATAAATTTTAATTAAAAATTGGCTAAATATGTTAATGCAGGTCAGAAATTATATTTCAGCTGTTCTTATAAATTTTGAAACATCTAGTAAAAAATTGATCGAATGATTGTTCGGCCGATTCGATAAGTTTATGATTTGGCAGTAATAAACTTTTAATTTGAGTAATTAGTATATAAAACAATATTTTTAATTTATAGTGATAATATTTTCTTAAACTATACAACAATGTCAACACATTTAAAATTAGAGTTTTGCTTAAATACATGTCCAGTATGGTTAGTGTATTTAGTTTGTTCTTGCCAACCAATAGATCTTAGTAAAAAACATAAAAAAGGTTCTGAATATAGAATTAGCTTTCATAATAAATACATTACACAATTAGGTGCTAATAAAAAAAAGTTTAATATGATCAAAAATTCATAAACTAGATCAAAGAAAATACAACTCAAGTTGTAATTTCAAACAATCAAGATTTTATTAACATTTGCCAAAGTTGTATTGAGAATTATAATTAATAAAATAAAAGTAAAATATTATTTTATATTAATTTATTTAAAAGGTTTAATATAATAGTAATTGTTATAAAATATAGATCAAAAAGAAAACAAGCATGTATTAGATGAAAGTATTGAAATTATAGATTTGACTACTAAAGAACCTTTTACTTGTTCATCTGTAATAAATATTTTAAAAGTGCCTAATTTGTCTGAAGCAATCATAACTGAATTTAAATTACCCGACTTTTCTGAAGCAATAGCAATTGAATCTAATGCAACATTTGACTTGGTTGAAACAACAAAGACTCAATCAAAAATCATTATACCAAAAGAACCAACTAAAAGTATGATACGTTATATATTTTATATAATTTAATATTTTTAAATTAGTTTTATTTAGCATTTGTTACATTAGTGTGTTACAATCGATTTGAAAAGCTATATAAAAAACTTAATAAAGTATTAGCAATTTCATATGATCTTGAGAACATAAAAAGCTTTGGTAATATTGAAGAAGAAATTTTATTATGCTTACTTCCTGAGCAGTAGGAAAAAATTAAATTAGATCATATTTGTTATCAAATTTCAAACACAACAAAAGCAAATCATTACAACTTAAAACAGATAAAGCTATTACTGCATTTATTTCTGAAATCAAATATAAAAAAAACTCTCCAGTTATATGTTTATCAAGAAAATAATAAAGCTGCTAGAGCTAATAAAAGAATTCATGTAAGTATTAAATAAATTAAAAATTATTTAATAGTTAAAATTTTATTTATACTAATTATACAGTATTTATTATATAATTTATTATGTATTAGATGCTTGAAACTGAATCTAGTACTATTAACTCATTAAATGATATTAAAAAAAAAAATTTATAAAAATCTTCTATCATGTGATATACACATCCAAGGTTGTTTGATTTCTAATAATGGTCAATATTTAAAACTAGATAGTGATTTAATAACTTTGTAGACTTATGCAATTGTAAGTTTTTAATATGGAAACTCTTTCTGCAAATCCTTTACACAAATCTTAACTAAAAAATCGTTCGTACAAAAACGTTTATAACTATTTATTTTACTAAGTTAAC
>CAJVQA010006075.1:0-15326 GCA_910591915.1 Cetraspora pellucida
AAGCTGAGTAAGTCTGGTATACACTTCTTGTGCTGTTGGTCGTTCTTTTGAACTTAATTTCCAACATTTTTCATATAAATCTATGTACTCCTGTGGTGTATCTTCTATGTGACCTTCACGTATGTTCTTTGATACAATTAAATTCACCAAAGTTGCTTGATTTGTATAATTTACAAATGGTGGTCTTCCACTTGTAATTGACCACATGATCATACCAAGGCTGTAAATATCGGACGATTTTGTGAATTGTAAACTTAGATCTTTTAAAAGCTCAGGATCTGTAAATCCTATCATCTCTTCTTGTAATGATATGGACGAAGAGTCAAAGTTTAATTCCAAAAATACAGGATTCGAGATTTGAGCTTTTTCATCAGTTATTAAGATCGTTTTTATGTTCTGAAATAAAAAAGATTTGCATTAATGATAATAATAATGATGATTAACATATAGCTAGAGAAAAATAAACTACCAAATCTCGATGAATTATGTCAACTTTATCATGCAAATATTCCAAACCACAAGCTATATCTTTCGAGATTTGAATTTTCCTAATCCATTCCAAATTTTTATTTTTAGACAGGTAATCATGAAGATTACCATTGCTTACGTATTCTAACACTCCGAAGAAACTTTTTGTTTCCAAATCTTGAATAAAACAAGTGTTTATTAGTGAATTTATATTATTATAATATGCTGGGATGTTAGTCCGAGAAAATGCATCTTTTTTCTTAAATATTTGTTTCTACTTGGGCGAATCTATTTACTATATTATTGCTGCGATGTTCCGACTATAAGCACCAATTTTGCATATAATGCTAACAAAAATTGTTATAAAACAGGACAAAATATACAGGTGGTACTTATGTTTGGAGGATACTTTAATTTCGAAATGGTATAATATTTTTGGTCCTGCAGTTTCACCGTGAGACGATACGAATGTAACCAAATTTTTAATGATGTAATAAACAAACCCTTCATTTGTATTACCTTTGATAAAGTACCTCATATATGTAATCGAAATTTTAATTTCAGCTATGACATGAGGCTGATAATTGAACAGGAGCTGAAATAATTTTGACTACATATAAGTAGCCTAATCCGAAATTGACAAAATTTAATTGATTCTGAATTGAAATAAAAATTTTATCGAATTTTGATTAAAAAATTTTTAATCAAATTTGCTATGAAGGACTGATTTCGACAACAAATTTGATGAATTTAACGTATTTCGCGGCCACTTGTAAAATAATTACCGGTTATTTCGATGGTGCATGCGGATGCATAATATATTTATTATACTGTATTATGTATAACATTGTCTATTACTGGCGATTGTTTTTCTATACATACAAGCTATTAATTTGATATGCACCATGGAAATTTCCGTATGATCCGACAGGGGGTGATTTGGCCCGCAAAATACGGTAGTTTTGCAGCTAGGATGAATTATTTTACAAATTCGGCACATGCTTGCAAAGCATTTGTTATCAGCAACATGCGAATTATTTTATTACTTGGGTATCTATATCGTTTAATGAGGCTAGAATTAATCCTATCCGTGTTTAAAATTCATTCTCGAATAATTCGAATAATTCGGATAATCCGAATAAGTCGAATAATTCGAATAATTCGAATAATTCGAGTTGTTACTATTATTCAATTTGAACAGTAGTCTTAATTCGAATGAACAAAAAACATATGATTACCTATAGAAGTGCCTAGGAATTTAAGTATATTTGGATGATTTATTTTACATAATCTATATATCTTAAAATAACACGCAGTTAATTAACCGATAGAATAAAGTCATTAAATCATCTTATACTTACAAGTTGCTGTATAGTTTCACTATCTTTATTGGTCATTTCTTTAGAAATATGTTTCATAATGATTGGTTTTTCACGCCAGAAACCTTTCAGCGTAATTCCATAGCTTCTTAATTTCACTAATTTAGGATTTGTGATTTCCGAATAGTCGATTGAGTCTATATTATTATCTTGTAATTGCTTAATAAATCTGACATCTTCGTTGCTGGAGCTACTTTCCATATCGTTAATATTTTGGAAATTTAACGTGCATAAACTCGTACTATTTATAAAGTGAAGCAACGGGATGTTGTACAAATAGTACAATTGATTTTAGTACGAACCCTTAAATGGAAACATTTATTAAAAAATTTTTTATATGTAATTAACTTTTCGGTAATCTTTTTTATATAATTTATTATATATTGTTTTTGGCTTCATAGTATTATTTTAACGGAATTCGTTTAAATATCTGCTCTTGATTACGTTTTAATACATAGAAATGTTATAATGTGGTAGGTATAATTTGGCTTTATATTTTATGTTAACTGAGAATAATCAACAATTGGTCCCTTAAATTGTTCGCTGGGAGTAATAATTAATTCTTTAAACTGTTTACTTATTCTGATTTATTGTTTCCGAATTCAACAGTTTTGCAATACACTTATCTTTAGGATGCGTTAAAATTATTTTATATTGATTACTTGATTCTGATTTATCAATTATTATATCATGCAAAAACCTCTATACTTTCGTACAACTCAAGTCATTCAGGATGGTTAGAGCACGAGTTAAAAGTAGGCATGCTTACAAAAGCATTCATCGAACCTTTAATAAAGACATGCTTATGAGGGTAAACTTGAATAGAGCTACGTTTGGTGTCCTCCTTATCAGTAACCACATCTCAGCCTCTGTCATTGTTGTTAATTTAAACGAGACAAATGTTAATTAACTATTTGAACTAATGAATTGATTATTTAATCAATTGACTGATTCAATACAATTGAACATGCTGATATCTATAATGTGTAATTGTATGATTATAAACCAATAGGAGATTTTTATATTTACAGAACTATGCATACGCCATGCATATCGGTGGACATTAATGTAGGTTAACGAGGGTCAACATATCGAAAAGATAGGGAGCATTTGGCAAGGGTCCCACATCACCCCTACTCCGCTGACAGTTGATGCGAGACGCAATCAGCGCAAGATCACTAGAACATGTTACGTAATCCCGAGCCACCGAAAAGCTTAAATAAAGGTCGAGAGAAAAAGAGCCTGTTAACGCACTCTTCCCTCATCGAACATCCAATTCATATTGTCAGCATTTCTCGACCCATCCCTTCCTGCCACATTGTAGTCTCCTGATTCTGCCATTTTACTATTTAACAGCCGGCCTGCTTCGAGCAGGCGGGAAACCACCGGCTGATGCTGCTTCTCGCTTGCTCTACTGTTACGATGATACCTGGCACAATCTCATTTGCTAATCTTCCGGGAGCATATCATAGTTTCAGTTCAAATTACTTAAAATCACTAATTACTTAAAATTACTAATTCAATGTATTCTGCGGACTTAAAGTCCTTTAATTAAATTTATTTCCGGCACCTTTGGCTGTCGGAATTCTTCCAATCACATGACCAAAACGCGCCTATGCTTTCCGAATTATTTATCTAATCCGATATCTTATGGCTTGACTTAAACTGGGTAAATAACAATAGTTCAAAAGTCCAAATAGTGATATTAACAGTACTGGCCTCTGTGCCTCCAATTCGGCTTTACTTAGTTTTTCTTGGGGGTGGTTGGTCAACTAACCTAAATGTTGACCCATAATTAAACCATTAAGCCAATTGTTTAATGAAAATGTATTGTTAAACAAATGAATATAACTTTTCAATAAAAATTTATTATCCGAAAGTGATGGATTTTTGGAATCTAAATCCTCTTGCTGTATTAATTCATTGAACTTAAGAATAACATAAAACAGATTAAAAAAGCATGCTTTTTAACT
This sequence comes from Cetraspora pellucida, assembly GCA_910591915.1. NCBI lineage: Eukaryota > Fungi > Glomeromycota > Glomeromycetes > Diversisporales > Gigasporaceae > Cetraspora > Cetraspora pellucida. The sequence goes on from CAJVQA010006075.1 coordinate 3,821, forward strand.
TGTCGTGAAGATTTTTCTTTTTGCATTTAAAATTTCAAAATTTTATAAATTATAATTTGTTTTAGGTTATTCTTAAGTTCAAGGAATTAACACCGCGAGAGGATTTAGGTTTCAATATCCATCACTTTCGTATAATAAATTCCTAACGAAGAGTGATATTCATCAATACATTTGCATAACAATTGTATTAAAAATTGGTTTAATTGTTTGCATATAAGTTTGTTTTACCGTGATTTGCAAAATTATTGTCTCAAGGGGGTGACATCATTCAACAATCGCAATTGAATCACAATCATTCTAAAGTTTGTGCGAAGATACCTCGACAACCACTTGATAAATTTCAATGGATATTTTTTTACTTGAATTCTATGGATTCATAAAATTCAAATAAAAAGAATTTTCATTGAAATTAATCAAGTGGTTGTCGATTGCGATAATTAGTCGGATTTACTTATTTGCGCCCAAAAAAGGAAATTTGATTTTGTTAAGTGCGTAAAAAACACAAATTTAGGGTTAGAATGTTGATATTAGAAGCTATGGTCATAGACTATTGCTCCATTATATGTGAAATTTCGTCTCCGACATTTTTTAATTAGTGCACTAAGACCGAGTATTTTCGCATTTCTTCTTTTACACGTCCGGATAAAAATTTGAGCGTCCCAAATATAGAATAATCGCCTGAGTCACCCGGTAGTTACACAAATAATAGCAAATTTTTTTTATACGTTTTACAATACTTATTTTTAAAAAGCTGGGTAGCCTACTATCGATAAATGCGACTAAATATAACGGATGAATTGATGCTTTTACTTCACTTTCCAATATATTCATTTAATCACTGTTAATCCCTCAACTTTTTTTTGCAATCTGATTGGCCGGTGTACAGGTGATTTGCAAAATCTACAATATTATTAGTTGATATTTGTGTGTAACTAGAGCGGAATTAACTTGATTAAGCTAAAAAACTTTAAAAATTAATATTGACCTTTTTTCGGATAGTGATAAGGAGAATTACCTGAAAAAATAAAATAAGAAAAGATAGCGTTACTAACTAGGCACAGTAATATATTTTTTTGATAGTTTAAAATATATCCATATTCATGTAGTACTTTACTGGATAATAACATAGTGACGTAAATATTTTTGTTCGTAATAATTTGCCTCCGCATCTAGAATCACTATAATTCGTAATTCGACTTCCACCTCTAATTACAATAATTTGCTTTTGCACCTATAATCACAATAATTCGCTGAATATATTTCAGAAGATTTCATCAATAAATCTTAATTAAAATCACTGAAATTGACACTTATTGTAATATGTTGTACTTGAGTAAATGTAACCTCCGAAATGGTTAACCTAATGTACGTTTTTTTTATAGGAACTAGAATGGAATAAGAATATGATATTGTCAATGTAATATTATAGCTCGACCACTTTATTGGACAAAGATGAAAAACATATTGGAATTCTGTTCGCTACCGACACACGCTTCACATTCTCAATAACTATTATGTATCTAAACCTTACATTATTCCTATACGACAATCAAACTCGCCTAAACCTTAATCCAACCGCGTTTACGCCTACCTGAAATTAACGACTCTTAACTTGAACCAAATTGTGAATCACATTATGGCAAAGGTCACTAATGTAGAGGTCCTTGCGCTACTACATAGCCGCGAAGCTCTGAAATATATACACATATTTATAGGATACTTGCATTGCCACCACAGCCGCAGAGCCCACTAAACTAGAAACTTAGGTCTTTGCACTATGATTGTAGCCTTGGAGCCCGACATAAATTGTATACTAATGGGGTAAAGGGCGGGACGAACAAGCCAGCCTTCTACAAGGCGAGCGATAGCGAAGAAAAAGATAACTTCCTTAACCAAAGACCAAAGACAATCCACCTTAAATAACTCGCACTGACCATAACTCCTTTCCTTAGTCGACTAATATCACACTTTTAAACAATGAAATATGTAAAAATATGCTGCATATTTTTGCATGTTTTATTGTGATCATCACATCACATTATTAAATATTTGGCCTAAATTAGAGTTAGTTTAGAGTTAGGTAATTATATAGTTTAGGTCGATTTGATAGTGTTAGTAAACAAATGATGCTATTACATGATTTCACGTGATGAATAATCACTGGGTTCAGTATTCTTCAAGTGTCCCCCATATGATTCCTCCCACCTTTCACTAATACTCATAATAAACTAGGAACCGTAAACCGGCATAAGTCCGGAGACTAAAATTTATTATACCGATAACAATGATAATAACAAATGTTCGATTAATGGCCTCAGCCCTTGAATATGTAATTTTTCAGAGGCATTCAGACTAAATTACGGGTTTGAAATTTCTATTATAAATGTATCAAAATTGCAATTTCGGTCATCAAAGCGCATGGAAGTATAAGTCCGTCGCTTCGTTCTGGACAACCACAAAAACAATCAATAATATGCGATCACAACAATAAACCGGGAATTACTTGCATATAACGAGATTTCTAAAATTTATTCAAAGCAACCAAAAAAAGGCTAACAACAAAAATATGTGACCCATAAGGTCATCTGAACTCGCAATAATACTTTGGCAAGCTTCACAAAAATTAAATATGGATCGGTGATTGGATAATGACAGAATGGCACACTGGCACAAAACATTCATTTTTTGATGCACCCTAAACATACGCTAAAACTAACAATAATATTGCGTGTTATTATAGCGAAATTTAGGTGCAGAAGTATCAAAATGAAGGGTTTGCCACACTAGCTGCTTCGCAGCCAGTGGTCATTCCATCATTATATGATCACCGATTCACATTTAATTTTTGCCCGCTTATGTGGATAATACCTATTTTATTCCAGGTTATTATTATATAGGCTACCCTCGTTAATATCAAACCATTTGGATTAGACAATTATGTTGATATATGTGAGGGTTGATAATAGTGATGCGGTAGAATCGTCCCAATGATAATCGTCACATTGTCGTAATTCGCCATAACTATAGTAAGTAGTAAGTTACGGCAATCATTGGGATGATTCTTCCGCATCACTGGTTGATAACAGTGGGATGGTTTTTATATAACCTGAGCCTATTTTTTCTTAATAAGAGATTAATATTAGCAGGAGGTTGATATTACGATATTGATATTAACGGAGGTAGCCTGTACTTTTATACTATTTTTTCAAATTAAAGTTACTCATTTCATAAAGTTTAGCTTTACTACAATCACAAAACTTCTTTCATTTTCTTCACGTTTTTTGTTAACTAACGATTTTACTTTTGTAATTTTAATAGTCTAAAAATTCGTGTAACGTTAAAAGAATAAAAAAGGTATTGAAGGCGGGTAAAACGGTGAGTCAGTCTCTCGACAGTTCAAATTCTTGTGTAACTTACGGTTGGCTTAGTCGGAAAGAGGCGTTTAGATTTGGTCGATGGTTTGGCGTTCGTAGGTAAGTATTTCTTCTTTACTTGTCTTGGGTTTTCCTATCTTGAGTCTTCTATTAACTATAACTTTAATTACCACTTTACCTCGGGTAATTGGACTTAAACGAATAATCACAACTATCACACTTCTTCGGATAATTGGACTCGAGTAACTACGGCTGATCTTGGTACTTTAGGATACAACAGCCGGACGGGAATGTAACAATACTTCGATGAGAAAATGTAATTACAAAAATCGGGTTTATATGGTCAGGGATTTAGCGATTATTTAATGTAGCAAAGGAGATTTTTATATATTAATTATTATGTAGAGGGTCAGATATTATTTTGATAAGGCGGAGTTTTGAGGTCACTTTCCTCTAGGGCCTTCACGGCCTTTATTTATAATATAATTCTTTATTTACATTTGGCATTCTACGTTTGCTACTTCTACCGCATCGTCTACGCCTCCTACTTACCCTACATGGCCTACGTAGCCGACGTAGCCAAGTTACCCTAATTTGGAGTAATCGAAGTCAGGTTCCATGTGACTTCTCCAGATAATAATATATAATCAAAAATAAATATAAAACACCGAACTTAGATTTGGGCAATAAGCGAGAAAAAATAGTATAGAAGCATAAATAAGAACCGTGCAATAAGGCTTATCTATGTATTGTTTATAATCTTTAAGCATTGTTAACACAATATAGGCCCGATAATACCTTGCCTTATTTGGAGCTATATCGATAAACAATCAAACAAAAAATTTTGTAAAGTAATAATGATCTTGGAGTACTAGTAAAAATGTCGTGAGGTGGCATTCACAATTTACGTTAAACAGTATTGTTATAGAGATCTTAAAGATAATGCAAACATAATACTATATGTCATTATTTTCAAGGTCCCTATCCTAGTTTAACGTAAATTGTTGATGCGTTTTAGACACACTTCCAAATAATGAATATTTGAAAAATAATTGTCCCTTTTAGTATAGGTGCATAATTAACGACATTAACATTTTACTTGGTGCTTGTTTTCGAGTTATTTCCGGTTATTTCTAATTTTGTTTGGGTTGTTCTTAAACTTGTGAATTTCGATTTGTCGGTTAATATTTTAGTGTATCCTTGTGAGCAGCCACATTACCCACTTTATCCGAAAAGGAAATTGTTTATTACCGCATTTTTATAGTATACCTTGTACTTGTGCTTGAGCGTTACGTATCAGTTCTAGTGCTGTTCCCCGAAAACTTTTCTATCGATTACGTGTTGTATTTATAGTTATTTTTTATTTTTAGAAAAAAAAAAGAAATAAGGGCTTTGCATGTTTTTAAGTAAATATTTGCCTTCCTTTTTCTTTTTGAATAATAATAATAATGGTAAAAATCAGGCTTTGGTTCATCTCACGTGAGTTAACTGCGCTCTATTTTTATTTTCTTGTGCTGAAAATCTCAAACGTGGTTATTTATCATAGCGCCAATCTTTTAATTTTTATATTATAAAGTTGTGACACATTTCATAAAACGTAAGTTATTTTGGTAAATAACAAGATATAAGTCGCTTAGTGAATATGTTAACAATTAGTATTTAAATTTAGTGAAATCGTAAAACACTTTCACTTTTTAAGCGTATCATAAAATTAGGATTCGTTTTCATTATTGTATGTTTAATCAAAATGCCATCACATGTTTCTCTGATCGTTCTAATTGTCGCAAAAGATGATAAAACTTCGCACACACAAGGTCTAGCGAAGTATCAATCTGATAAAGATGTCTTTCAATTTGTTAGATGGAAATATTTTCATCCATTTAATAAACCCCGTTTAGATTTCTCACCAGGTAACATCCTGTTTTTTTCTGGAAAATTTGTGATTGAAGAGGAAAATGAATATATTATGGTTGCTTATGCGAGCATTATTGATGTTGGAGCTTCTGATAATGGTTTTAAAGCAGATGAAATCCCTCTTTGTATTCCACATTTCATGTCACCTATGAAAGTTAATAATAACCCAAAAATTCATAACGATAACGTTTATTTTGGTGCTCAATGCCGTGTATATAATGCTTTTACGGCTCATAACGTTCATATGGATTTAATAGTTTTTTATCCCGCTCAAGCCACTAGGTTTGAACACTTACGCGACCATATTAAAATAGGTAGAGTTGTGAATTTATGGTGATTTTAAGTAATTTTGCGTGATCTTGTGTGAGTTTCAATCAAATGGTTTTCATGTAATTTGTAATCCCTTGAACATGTAATTCCGTGTGATTGGTTAGATCTCATGTACATTGATTTGATCACTAAACTTCATGCAGAATCTGAAATTCAATAATACTGGCTAGGTTTTTTGTAACACTAATGCTATATATTATATGTGAAATTTACATGAAATCCATGTTACTGAAACTTTCGCGAAATTGCATGTTTTGTAAGGTTGTAAAATGTAATTTTCAACTCCAAAAATAGGTAGATCATTTGTGGTGTCTGGTTTCATCAGGTTCGAAAAACCTGACATTATTGCGTTAGAAGCTACCGATATAGATTATTTATCATCCTCGGATATAAACTTTGGTAACTTCGAAACTTCATCATCAAATGCCGCAAGCTCTCTGTCAGATCTCAGTTCAATTGCTGGTGAATTTAGATCTGTTACTTCGCAAACCCCGAAAAAGTGTCAAAGATCGGTATTTGTTTCCTCCAGCGGTAACGTGAGCTCTAGCTCTGCTGTGAAGTTACAAGAAATGGTTTCTGCTAATACTACTACTGTTTCGAATAAAAAAGGAAAAAAAAATTATCTGATTTAGCATTGAATTCTCTTGACTTAACTACCGAAAATGTTGAAGAAGGTTGGTTTGAAAATATAAGTGAAGAAAGACAAGATGACATCGATGAGCAAAACGATAATGATAATGAAGAAAGCGAAAAAGAGCAAGAAATAAAAAAGAAGAAACCGAGAAGAACTAAATGGGAAGTATGAGCTTAAGCACAAGAAAAAAAAGATAACTGCATCGATTCGAATTAAAATTTTGTAAATTTTTAAAATATGCGATAGCATAGATGTAAAATTGTATAAATAAATATCTAAAAGTGTTATATAGTAGATAAAGTAATACACAAAATTTTATTATTCGATAATTAAAATTTTAATAAAAAATATATCAAATGTTGGCTGATTCATAAGATAATATGTGTAAGTGAAACTTCGGGTCTAAATTTATGCATTTAGCAAACAGATTGACTAAACTGGAAGGTGAAAAAGAAAGTAAAATGAAGGGAAAAAATGTACGAACGTGTAATGTTCTAGGTGAGAATCGCTTAAGACTTACCGTATTCTATTGTAAATAAGTGCCGAATTAGATCATAGTCGCGGGTTCTTATTCATAATAGAATCGTTACCATCTAAAATTTTATGATCCTCTGATCAAACTATTATGGTTTCATGAATAAGCACACTCTATAATAATATTCTCTGCTTGATATTAAGTAATATCAAGTATTTGTTGCTTATTATAAATTTTATGTATTATAAATACTGTTGAGTGTGAATATAATAGTTTTGCTCATCTTTAAAAGAGAAATTGTTCTTAACTAATATCTGACACGACCTTAATATAATACGTAGTGCTATTTTAAAAGATTATTAGTATTTATAATAATCAAACTGTTTTCAAGAATTAAAAAATATATTGCATGATGTTACGATATATATCGTTATGCACGTTAATGTGTGTTGATGTTTAATCCGAATTTTTAAAGTTTCTTTTTAACTATAAATATTCTAATGTAATACATTTGTTTTTTCTATAAATATACTAATACTCTCACATAAAATAATTATTAGATTAATAATGAATTTAAGAATATTCATTTTTTCATTATATTCTAACACTGCCATGTTTATATTTATCGATTATAATATTTTATCACATAATTATGTTTAATAAAAACGTTTTACTTTTTTCTCTGTAAAATGTTCTGGTATTAATACGTGTAATAAGTATAATCTTTTTAACACGTACACAATAAATTAATCTGTGCACTGACACGTTAAATATTATATTATTTTTAGCTTATGATAATACTTTTAAAGGTTTTGCTTTTTCGTTGCAACTTATTTATGTTAAGTGCTGTTACGTTAAAAATTATAATACTCTTAATGCTTATACAATAATACTTTTAAAAACATACTTACTTTTCTATTGTACCTTATTTTATGCTAAATAATGATATATTAAAATTTTACTTGGTTTTTAACATGCATACAATAATATTTTTATGTGTATTTTTTTTTTTTTTATGACTATTTTATGTTAAATGCTGACACGTCGAATTTTATCTTATTCTTAATACAATGCAGTGCACCTCAAGATATTTTACTTTTCGTTGCAACTTATTTTATCCTATTGTTTTAATTTACTTAAAATTTAAGTATAAATATTGTATACATGAAATCTATAGATCAAAAATTAATTTTTGAAATTAAAAAACAAAAATTTGAAATTAACATAAAAAAATTCCCTATTTGGATTAAATTATTGCTATGTCTTATCAAATAATTCATATGACAATCGAAGACCTATATAATAATTATGATTATGATAGATCAAATATTGATATTCTTTTGAACCAGGAGTTGCCATTAAATATTGATAAAAATCTTTTACATGTTATTTCTTTACATACTACATTATGATCAAATTCTACACCAACATTCTTTCTGCCATGGCAACCATCTCAGGCTTTAAACCATCTTAACAATCATTTTCAAAAAGAAATCTTGTATATGTTTACATATATTTCCTGTTTACACTGTTCCATTCTTATGTTTCCAAATCAAGTTATGTGGGTTGAATTTGATATTAATAAAACTTACAATCTTCTTAGAACTTTTTCATTTTTATCTCTTATTAAACATCCTAGTAAACCAAATCATATTACTGTTTGTGCATCATGTAAAAATATTGCAAAACATCATTCTGCTCCAACACTAGTTCCAATCTCAGAAGAACTAAATAATGTTCCAATATATCATCATTGATGGTTTTCTCTGATTCATTTAAGCTGTTCTTTAAGTCATGCAGAAAGTTCAAACCAATTCACGAATTACTATTACCTTACTGAGCTTTTGACTTATCAAGAAATATTTATGCTTTACATTTATATTCTGATACATTAGGTACAATCCTAGATCCTGTTATTAATAGTAACTGGTTTTATAATTCTTTATTGTATGCAATAGATTGGTTAAAGAACAATAATTCTCTATTTAGACCATTTGATCAAATAACTATACCCTTTTTTATTACTCAACCTCCTGCACCATTTCCTTTTACCAGATTAGTCAATGATCAAACATATTTAACAAATAACAACAGGTCTTCATGTCATCACCCAAATTTAGTAGTACTGTTAGAAAATTTCAATCCTGAAATACACAATAAAAATTATCATTACAACAAATTAATGATGGGTTTTATTGTAAATTCTAATAATACAACACTTCTAATTAAATTTAATGACCCAAATTTAGAAGCTATTCTCTTTTCTGATTTTTTCCCAAATGATCATAGTCATTAGAATGAGATCTTTAGAGAAACACTAAATAATTAATACAGAATTGACACATATTGAAATACATCAAATTACACATATTATTTCCAGACTCATGCTTTTGGTTTCACTGGTACTGGTCATACTGTTCTTATATTAATTTAGAAAAATTAAGGAACTATCAAAATAAACAATATATTTTATAACAAAAAACTATCAATCTTCAACAACTTTCAACCACTGCTGATTTGATTAATCAAAGTATCTATAACAATCATTCAATTATAAATGAAGTATTAACTATTACAGTTCTATTATATATCAGAACAGAAAATGCTTATTTTCATTAATGTGAATATTCTATCAATACGATTATTCAAAATCTTGGCTTATCTCAAATTTTTTATATTATAACTATGGCTGAAGAGTGTTGGCATCACTTAAAAAAAATTTTATTGCATACTGATGACCATTCCAGATATCAACAAACTGCCTCATATATACATATTCACATTATCATTATAAATTTAATTTTATTCATAAATAACTATGGAAAACCCCTAAATTGGCAGAATGGGATTAGTAGTTGCATTATTTTGAAAGAGATGAATTTCAAAATCAAGAATCAATATATATACATGGCATAGCTTTTCTTAACAAATCAATATCAATATTAATAGAACATAATGTTATCTGTGCATATTTATCTGATCTTGTATCTGAACCGATTCTTTATAACCTAGTGCATACCTATCAAATTTATCAATATCATCCAGATAAATGTAATGGGCCACCACTTCCTGGTGGACAATGTAATAAAAAATTTCTGGCTCCATTATCATATTATATATATTTTGATTCTTCATCTTTATGATATACTTATTAATGAACAAAAGAAGAAGATTATTGAATTGTTCAATATCATGCTCCAACATTACTGTTATAGCAAGGACACTATAATTTTCAATATGTTAGTTCTAAATTCTTTGCAAAATACATGATCAAGTATATTACAAAACCAGAAAGACCTAATTTATTTGAACTAAGAGAGCATAATATTTATCAATCTTATATCCTAACTCAAAGACTTGGTTCTATGAAACTTATGATTTTTCTGCTTGAATATAAAATCTGCTGTTCTTCTATTACTGTTTAATATCTACCATTCTCTCCTTTTAACATAAAACCATAATCTGTAAAACCAGTTTACTTATTGGAAAATAATGAATCAAATCCTTATTAGGATGACACTATCAATAAATATTTTTCAAAATAATTATACTAAAACTACAATTATATAAATAATTAATGCTTTTACTAAAAAATAACTATCTAAGATAATGTGATAAATAAAAATCAATTTACTAGCTATTCAATGACTCAATATCTTCTTTTTTCTGTAATAAATTTAGCTCTAAAAAATAAAAAAAATTTATTCATATTAAATCATTAAATAACTAGTAAATCAATTTTTATTTATTACTTCATTTTTGTGTAATTATTTTTTCAGTAAAAAATTTCCACTTTTAGATAAATAAGATAAATGTCTTTAAATAGACCTATTGATCCACTTTTTGATAATATTACATATCCTTATTATTATCAACTTTATTGAATGCAATATAATCATCCCAACCTAAATACAACATATTGGATTAATCAAAAAGAAAGATTTGTAATAAAACACAAAAAAAGCATCTTAGTACAATTTTACCACTTAATTGCTGATGATGGTGAATCTTATTTCTATCAACAATTGTTGACTCTAATATCTTGAAAAAATGAGCAAGAACTACTTAGATAATATCTGAATTATCGAGCCTATTATCAAGCAAAATTCTCTGAACAATATATAAGAGAAATACAATATGTCTGTCAGTCTTTAAGAACTCAATTTCTTAGATTCTTACATAATTATCATCAAATAATAGATTATATTGTAAATGACATGCCTCAAGACATTATACTAATAATACGTAACTAATTAGAATCATTAATAAGACATAGTGCTTTGGTTCCTTGTTATTTTTTACTAAAAACACTGTCTAATCAATATACTGTTTTCAATATATTAGCTTCTGTCTGGGTAGTGCTGCTGAACAAGGTCATTCTTATTTTTTTTAACTGACTAGGTGGGCACAGAAAAATCATATATGAGTAAATTAATTATAAATCACCTTTTATCACAACTAGTGATTGAACCCGTCTTACAAAGTACAACCCGGGTTACCCGACGGGTAGACCCGCGGATAACCCGAGTAGACAGACGGGTCTACCCAGGTACAAAGATTACCGTCAAACTCGGGTTATAATAAAAATTTATTAGATCTTTAAATACTATGTCATATACAAGATCCTCTTTGATATAGACACTGTAAATTAGACCCATATACATATAATCTTAAGTTTACCTTGTTACAATGCTCAACTGTGTACGTACTATACCCAGATCTATTATATATTTTATAAAATGAGTATAATATAACAGACCCGGGCCTTATATACGATCC
>CAJVQA010006076.1:0-15326 GCA_910591915.1 Cetraspora pellucida
TGCTAATTGCCTCTTTTAGTGTCTTAGGATAATAATATTCAGAAAAGATAAAAAAAAACAAAATAAAATAAATGAACTTTTAATAAAAATGTTTTAATAAAGTTTTAAAATTGTCCTCATTTAGGTAATATAAATATTTTGATTTTAGCTTTTGGATTTTGTAAATTTTGTGGCAGTCTATTGTTTGAAATGAGTGATAAGTTCTAATCTAAATTCTTTTTATTTTTAAATTAATTTTTATTGTTTAATTTTTAAGACAAGCAAGAATTAATAACCTAAGATAATAGAAGTAAGCAAGTTTTATTCGATTATATTTAGCTTTTTTAAAAAATTTATAGGTTTTACAAAAACACTTAGTTCAAGTGTTATTGTTCATCCAAGCTAGAATAGTGACTAAAAATATTTGTTTTAGTAAGTTATTTTTCAAATCCTTTATAATTTTATTTAATAAGCTAGTTTGACAAGTTATTAGTTTTTAAAAAAAGCTTTAACTTGTTTAACTTGTTCAAATAGGTAGTCAAATCATTTAAGTTTTGTAAAAAGAATATTAATTTTATAGTTCTTATTTTCACAAAAATCAAATAAGATATCTATTTGTTTTTTCAAAATAGTTTGTATTTATAAGCTTCTAATTGTAAAAAAGAAAAGTCAAATATATTTTTAGAATAATTAAAGTTGCTTTTAGCAATTTTGTTTTGTATTTTATAATTTAACTAAATCATTAATAAGGTAAAAAAATTAATTAAGTCTGTTATTATTTCTTTTAAATTGAAAAGATTGGTTCTGTTATTGTTACTAAATTGTAATAAAATTTACTAAAAACTAGCAAACTGTAATAATTTTGAATATACAAATATTAAGTAAAAGATCTTTTATTTAAAGAAAAATAAAATAAATAAAAATAAGAAATAAATAAAAAATTTAAATTTAATAGCCTCCTAGGCACTATAATATATAACAATAAAACTAACTTTTAAACCAATCTTACTGTTTAGTCTGTACAGATCAGGTATAACAAAATATTTATTTGATACAAGAGTTATTAAATTTTAAAACTTTGAAATATCTATAGAATATAATTAAAAGAAGAAAAGCCTTAATAATTAAACTGTTAACAGCTATATTTGGTCTTTAAATTCTAATAATATAAAACTAGTATTTACTAAATAGCTAATTAAGAAAATCAACTTTCACTTTATATTGTTACAAAAAAGAGAAGAAAAAAAATAATATAAAACTAATATTTTTTGCCAAATAACTAATTAAAAAAATCAGCTTTTTACTTTATATTACAAAAAGAAAAGAAAAAAAATAAACTAAATAAAAATAATTTATAAAGAAGAATAAGATAAAGAATAAAATAAAAAATAGATTTTATAAATAATATTTAAAGAATAATAATTAAAAATTATTTTATTAAAAAATTTTTGATTAAATAATTATTATAAGAAGCTTTTTATATATATAAAAAGAAATAATTTCTAAGACATTCAAAAAACTGTTCTTTTAGAAAGACAAAGCTATTCTTTTTAAAGCTTTTAATCTAATAATTGATTGGTTTTAGAGCTACTATATGTTGTAGCATTATTCTGAGTCATATGAATGTTCAAAATGCAATAAAAATTAAGAAATTCTATGTATATTTTACTAATAATACTTGTATACAAATGATAAATCAATACTATATCTTTTTATTTTTATTAATACTTAATACTTTATTGTATAATAATTTATATATTAACAAAAATAAAACAAATATTATTGTGTAGCTTATATGTTCATTTACAAAACTTTTCATAATCATTTAGTATTTAGAAGCTTTCTTACAGATATTGTTTTAAGTACAACTAAAAATAACTATAGTAGTATATAGAAAATATATAGTAATACTATAGTAAATATTATATTATAATTAATAAATATTAATTAACTATAATTAAATTAATTAGTTTATTATTTTAGAGTATTTTGAAGCACCTGAAACATCTTGGCCATGACCTGAGGCCTTTGGTCAGAGCTTTTGTAATATTAAATAACTATATTTTTAAATATCTAAATAACTATTAGCTAAAATAAAATACTATAAAAAATTTACTAATAAAATAAATATTACCCTATTAAATAGGCAATTAAAACTAATAAAACAATCTATAAACTATATAAAAATATTAAAAAAATATAAAATATAATATAGAGCTAAAAATAATAATATATAAAAAAACTTCTATTATAGTAATATATAAAAAATATATAATAATATAAAAAAATATATAAAATATAATATAGAGCTAAAAATAATAATATATAAAAAAAAATTCTATTATGGTAATATATAAAAAATATATAATAATATTATAGTAAATATTGCATTATGATTAATAAATATTAAATATTATAATTAAATTAATTGTTTTATCATTTTAGAGTGTTTTGAATTATTTAGAGCATGATCTAAATCTTTTGATCAAAACTCTTGTAATATTAAACAACTAATAATTATTAACAAATAAAATACTATAAGAAATTTATTAATAAAATAAATATTAATCTATTAAATAGGCAATTAAAACTAATAAAATAATTTATAAACTATATAAAAATATTAAGAAAAACAAACTATAATATAGATCTAAAAATAAATATATAATATAGAAAAAAAAAATTTTATTACAATATAAAATATTAATATAAAAAAAAAACTTTTAGTAAAAATATTTTAATAAAGTTTTAAAATTATTCTTTTTTAGATAATATAAATATTTGAGTTTTAGTTTTATATTTTGTAGATTTTATAATATTCTATAATTTGAAACAAATAGTAGATTTTAATTCAAATTTGTTTAATTTTTGAATTTATTTTTATAATTTGATTTTTAAAACAAACAAGAATTAATAATTCAAGATAATAGAAATAAGCAAAAATTTTTACTTAATTATGTTTAGCTTTTTTGAAATATTTATAGGTTTTTTATAAAAACACTTAGTTCAAGTGTTATTATCTATCTAAGCTAAAACAATAACTAAAAATATTTGTTTTAATGAATTATTTTCTAAATTCTTTATAATTTTATTTAATAAACCAGTTTGACTAGTTATTTAATCTTCTTTTTTTTAAAAAAATAATTAATTTTTTAAAAAAACTTCAACTTATTTAAAATATTCAAATAGATAATCAAATTGTTTAAGTTTTGTAAAAGGAATATCAATTTCACTATCCTTATTTTCACAAGAATTGAATAAGTTATCTATTTGCTTTTTTAAAAATAATTTGTATTTATAGACTTGTAATTGTAAAAAAGAAAAACCAAATATATTATTAAAATAATTAAAATTACTATTAGCAATTTGGTTTTGTATTTTATAATTAAACTAGATCATTAATAATGTAAAAAAAAAATTAGGTTTGTTGTTATTTCTTTTAAATTGAGAAGATAAATTCTGTCATCATCACCAAATTATTATAAAATTTACTAAAAACTAGCAAGTTGTAGTAAACTTTAAATAGCACAAGTGCTGGGTAGAAATCTTTTATTTAAAAGAAAATAAAATAAAAAATAAGAAATAAATATTTAAAAAGTGGAATTTAAATTCAATAGCTCCGACCAAAACTTGGAGGAAAATTAGTAAATCCGTCGAACTACCCCTTCGAATGTTACTGCTCCAAGATAATACATCCACAGTATTGTCGACTATTAGGATTTGGAATAGTATTGTAGGTAGTAGTGGTGTTAGCTGTTAGTTTATCCTGACTACGGCCACTTTAACAACGCCAATATTCTTAAAAAACCAGAACAGACTTTGTTTCAATTAAATAAATGCAAAAATCATTTTCCTTTATAAAGATAGTGTAGCCATCATGGAAAGTTACTGGTCCTGGCTCTAATTTAATAATAATCATGGCGGCTGAAGCTGAGATTGGGAATCTCTATTTAATTTATAATATCTACTAAAATTCACTTGTACTCTTTTTTTAATAAAATTGTCTAAGCATTAACCTAACTCTAAAAAAAAAAACCACCAAAAAAAGCCCCAAAAGTTTTTAAAATTTAATATTAAAAACATTTCAAATCACAGTTTCAGCCGATCTCAGCCTCAGCTGCCACAATAATTTTATAATATAAATAGTTTTAAAATAAATTTACCAGATAATGGGAAATAAAAAATTGAATCATAATACTTCATTTGCTGTAGGAATAAAGTATTTAAATAGATAAATCAATGTTCTTATCGTTGTTGTTCGTTATTAAATTAATACAGTATTATTAAATACACACGTTAAATATTATTACAATAGTCATCAGAAATTGAAAAATTGCACGCAGTAGAATCTAAAGAATTAAAAAATAATTAAATTAAAACATTCTATCAATTAATTGAAAATACAATAGATGTAACTATTCACCGTAAATGTTTAACAATTCTGCAGATAAAGAATTAATTGGCTTAGAAATGTTTTTAAAGTTAAGCAGTTTGCCTGTAAGCTTATCTTTAGGATCAGTTGACAATAATGTTGGAATAATCGTATCTGCTGACTGGAATGCTTTTAATATTGCTAATTCATTTTTGTCTTTTGTAGCATTACGGCATAATATATTATACCATTTTGATAATTCATCACAGATATAAGATGCAGTCGGTCTGTTGGAAGGGTTAGCATCCATGCATTGATTTGCTAACTGGATATAGCATTCAGGAGTGTTTTTAACAAACTTGGGGCGTAATCCATTATATATATGAATAGCTAACGTTACATCATACTCAACATCACAATGAGGAGGTTTTCCCGTAGACATCTCAGTCATAATAATACCAAAACTATAAATGTCAGCAGCCATTGTGTATGGTTGGTGAAGTAACACCTCTGGCGCAATGTAAGGTAAAATACCGTAAATGTCATCTTCTAAATCAGATTCATCCTTCTTCCTAGATAATCCTAGGTCCGCTATATAAGATATTAGATCTCCATTAATATATTGGTTTAGTAATATGTTACCGCTATGAAAATCTCCATGAATGTATTCTGCTTTGTGTACTTTTACTAAATTTTTTGATATATCGACAAGCTGCTTTAATTTATTATTCCAATTAAGATCTTTAAAATTTGAAGATAGGAAATCATGAAGACTTCCCCTATTTGCATATTGAATTACCAACAAATATTCATTGCTAGTCGTGTCTTGAGTTAGTCCATACACTTCAAGATTATTACCTACTAATCTAAATTCTGTGTAACTTTTAAACTTAAATGAATTAAAATTTATGATGTTAATAATTTATTTATACTATTAAGTCATAAATAAATTATTTAACTTACTTCTTTCAAAAAATTCTTTTGTGAACCAGGTAAAGTTTTAAGTGCGACTACGCATGATGGTGTACGTGATTGCGTGTATTCATTATGTTTATATTTAAAAATTTCCTTATATCTGTAATCTTCACTCATTTCAACTATTCTTTTGCCATCTAACCACGTTGCTGAAAATACAGAGCCAAATCCCCCTTTACCAATTGTTTGAATATTATCTAATCTTTTAAAAGGAATCCATTCAATCACATTCTCATATTCTGTAGATTTAAGTTGAAATTCCTTAATGCAATTATCAACATCCTCATTTCCACTTGTCCATCCTTGTGCTGTTTTCTGAGGGTCGCATGTTTGACACCAGGCTTTGGAAGTGTTATTTCGGTTGCAGTTTGTACATTTTCCATTCTTTACATTTCTCCTAGAATAAAATTCATCAAACACCAACATATACTCATTTTTTACAGCGCTTTGAGTTATTCCATATACTTTAAGATCATTATTCTTCAACTGTACATAATCTACAAACTTATTAAGCATGCAAAATATATATTAAGTTAAGGTTATATTTTGTACAATCTTATTAATTTATTTTAACTCACTTCTTTTAACACATCTAATAAATTCTGAGATTTAGTCAATGTTTTAAGCTCCACTTTATATGATCGTATACGTGTCTTTGTGTATTTATTTTCATCGTAAATACTTCCATATTTTACATATCGTATTCCATCTAACCAGGTTACTAAAATTTTATCACCAATATTTTGAATATTAGCTAATTTATTAAAAGGAATCCATTCAATCACATCCTCAAACTCTGTGGCTTTCAGTTGAAATTCTTTAATACAATTATCGATATCCTTATTTCCACTTGTCCATCCTTGTGTTATTTTCCGAGGGTCACATGTTTGGCACCAAGCTAAAGATGTGTTGTATCGGTTGCAGTTTTCACATTGTCCATAATCTTTATGTCTTTTAGAACCGAATTTATCAAATTTATGTACTAACATATATTCATTTGTGATTTTGTTTAGAGTTAATCCGCAGACACCTTCACGCATTAATTGACTTTCCAATTGCATATGATTTTTACACTTATAAAATAGCTAAAATGTAGAAGTTGAAATAATCGTTATATTTTATAAAATGTCGTGCATCATATTAAAATTTTGCGTCAAATCAAAATTTAAATGCGAGTTTTATTAGGGTTAGGATGGATACCTATGTTAGGTATTAGCGGAATTACAGTATAATGATTTTAATTTGACGCAAAACATAAATAAGCTACGCATTATAGAAATATAATCTTACTTCTTTCAACATATTTATTAAATTTCGTGGTTTAGACAATAATTTAAGCTCCACTTTAGTTGATGGTATACGTGACTGCTTATATCTATATTCTCCGCGGTATCCTTCATCATTTACATGCCGTATTCCATCCAACCAGGTTGCTAAAACCCTATCATCAATATTTTGAAAATCAATTAACCTATTAAAAGGGATCCATTCGATTACGTCTTCATAATTCGTAGCTTTAAGTTGGATTTCTTTAATGCAGTCATCGATACCCTTATTTCCGCTTGTCCATCCTTGTATTATCTTCTGAGGGTCACATATTTGGCACCAAGCTGAAGATGTGCTATATCGCTCGTATTTTGTACATTTCCCATTACATTCAGATCTTTTAGAACCAAATACTAACATATACTTCTTCGTAGATGGATCTTGAGTTAATCCACAGATACTTTTACCTTCTAATTGAGCATTCTTTTTAAACTTGTAAAATATATAAAATATAAAAATTAAGTATACATACCGATACTATTAATTAAATGGACGAATTTAATTGTAACAACTTAGTATAGCAAATAAAAATTAAAAATCCGTGTAACCCAAATCTTTAACTACTATCGGCTAATACGTGGTTATATGTAACGAATACATTTGTTCTATGCAATAATATAAACTTACTTCTTTTAAAATATTTTGAATATTTTGCGAATCAGTTAATACTTTAAGTGTAATTATGCATGCCGATGTACGTGTCTGTATATATTTATCGTAATCACAACTTATATATCGTATTCCATCTAACCAAGTTGCTAAAATCTTATCTTCAATGTAGTGAATATTAACTAGTTTGTTAAAAGGAATCCATTCGATTACTTCTTCATAGTTCGGAGCTTTAAGTTGAAATTCTTTAATGCAATTATCGATATCATCATTTCCACTTGTCCATCCTTGTGTTATTTTCTGAGGATCACATGTCTGGCACCAAGCTTTAGAAGTGTTATATCGCTTGCAATTTGCACATTCACCATTACATTCTGATCTTGTAAAATACAATTTATCAAATGCCAACATATATTCATTTGTAGTTGTGTTTTGAGTTAATCCATATACACTTTCACTCTCTGATTGTGCATAATTTTTAAACTTATAAAATGTATAAAACATATAAAACATATAAATTAAGTATACACGCTATTAATTTATGATAAAATAATAAACTCACTTCTTTTAAAATATTTTGAATATTTTGCGAACCAGTCAAGATTTTAAGCGCAATTATGCACGGTTGTGTACGTGACTGTTTATCAACTTCATTTACATATCGTATTCCGTCTAACCAGGTTGCTAAAAAATACATCATCAATATTTTGAATATTAACTAATCTATTAAAAGGAATCCATTCGATTACATCTTCATATGATGTAGATTTAAGTTGAAATTCTTTAATACAGTCATCGATATCTTTATTTCCGCTTGTCCATCCTTGTGCTGTTTTCTGAGGGTCACATGTTTGACACCAGGCTTTGGAAGTGTTATTTCGGTTACAAC
This sequence comes from Cetraspora pellucida, assembly GCA_910591915.1. Classification (NCBI taxonomy): domain Eukaryota; kingdom Fungi; phylum Glomeromycota; class Glomeromycetes; order Diversisporales; family Gigasporaceae; genus Cetraspora; species Cetraspora pellucida. The sequence goes on from CAJVQA010006076.1 coordinate 8,151, forward strand.
TTGCGCATTTCCCATTATTTTTATGTCTTTTAGAACTAAATTCATCAAATACCAGCATATATTCATTTGTTGCAGTGCTTTGGGTTAGCCCATATACTTTAAGATCACTATTCCTTAACCGTACATAATCTACAAACTTATTAAAGATGTATATATAAATTAAAATAAAGGTATAGATCTTGTGCAATAATAATATTATTAATATTACTGTAATATCTTACTTCGTTTAGCTTATCTAATAAATTTCGTGGACTAGTTAATATTTTAAGCTCCACTTTATATTGTCGTATACGTAACTGCTCATATTTTCTACTATCTGGATCTGGAGTGATTCGTATTCCGTCTAACCAGGTTGCTAAAAATTTATCATCAACCTTTTGAATATTAACTAATCTATTAAAAGGAATCCATTCGATTACATCTTCGTAAGACGTGGCTTTAAGTTGAAATCCTTTAATACAATCATCAATATCCTTATTTCCACTTGTCCATTCTTGTGTCGTCTTCTGGGGGTCGCAGGTTTGACACCAAGCGAAGTATGTGTTATATCGCTTACAATTTGCACACTTTCCATTCCGATCAGATCTTTTAGAACCAAATTCATCAAATGCTAGCATATATAGATTTGTATATGCGTTCTGAACTAGCCCATAAATATTTTTACCCTCCAGTTGCGCATGACTTTTAAACTTATAAAAAGCATAAATATAGAAATGTAAATTAAGTAAACAACTATTAATTAAATATAACTTACTGCTTTTAAAACATCCTGAATATTTTGTGAACTAGTTAATATTTTAAGCGTAATTGTGCACGGTTGTGTACGTGACTGTTTATCAACTTCATTTACATATCGTATTCCGTCTAACCAGTTTGCTAAAAATACATCGTTGCTATTTTGAATATTAACTAATCTATTAAAAGGAATCCATTCGATTACATCTTCATATGATGTGGCTTTAAGTTGAAATTCTTTAATACACTCATCGATGTCCTTATTTCCGCTTGTCCATCCTTTTGTTATCTTCTGAGGGTCACATGTTTGACACCAAGCTGGGGATGTGTTGTATCTCTTGCAATTTGCACATTTTCCATTACATTTAAATCTTCTATAATGAAACTCATCATATACTAATATATATTCATTTGTAATTCTATCTTGAGTTATTCCATAGACGCTTATATTCTCTAATTGCACATAATGCTTAAACTTATAACATATATAACATATAAATTAAGTACGAGTACTATGATTTAAATAAACTAAACATAATAAAATCATATAAACTCACTTCTTTTAAGATATTCTGAATATTTTGTGAATTAGTCAATTTTTTAAGTGTAACTATGCACGGCAGTGTACGTGGCTGTGTATATCTATTTTCATTACTCTCATATTCGTCACTTTCATATCCATATTCATAACTTTCATATCCATATTCATCACTTAAATATCCATACTCATCATCATCATTTTTATCGTCATCTACATATCGTACACCATCTAACCAGGTTGCTAACAATAAATTTCCAATATTTTGAACATTAACTAATCTATTAAAAGGAATCCATTCGATTACATATTCGTACTTCGTAGCTTTAAGTTGAAGTTCTTTAATGCAATCATCGACATTCCTATTTCCGCTTGTCCATCTTTGTGTTGTCTTCTGCGGGTCACATGTTTGGCACCAAGCTTCAGATGTATTATATCGGTAGCAATTTGCACATTTGCCATTACAATCAATTCTTTTTAAATTAAATTCGTCAAATACTAACATATACTCATTTTTTGTTGTGCTGTGAGTTTGAGTTAGTCCGTATACTTTAAACTCATTATTATCTAATCGTACATATTCTATAAACTTATTAAATATTTAAATATAAATCAAATAAACTATATATATCTTGTACTAAATCGTTAATAATCAAATATTTTAACTTACTTCACTTAACATATCTAATAAATTTTGAGATCTAGTTAATGGTTTGAGATCCACTTTAGATGATCGTATACGTGACCGTGTCCAACCATCTTTATAATTTAGATATCGTATTCCATCTAACCAGGTTGCTAAAACTCTATCACCAACATTTTGAATATCAACCAATCTATTAGAAGGAATCCATTCGATTACATCTTTATATTTCGTAGCTTTAAGTTGAAATTCTTTAATGCAATTATCTATGTCGTTATTTCCACTTGTCCACCCTCGCGTTGTCTTCTGAGGGTCGCATGTTTGGCACCAAGCGTGAGATGTATTGTATCGATTACAGATTGGACATTTGCCATAGCTTCCAGACCTCTCAGAATCCAATTCGTCAAATTTACTAAATTCATCAAATTTGTCAAATTCATCAAATTTTCCAAATTCATTGAATTCATTGAATTCATTAAATTCATCGAACTCATTACATTCATCAAATTCATTGAATTCATTAAATTCATCGAACTCATTACATTCATCAAATTCATCAAATTCATCGAATTCATCAAATTCAAATACTAACATATATTTGTTTGTTGTAGTGCTTTGAGTTAAACCACATAACTTTTTAGTATTTAATTGCACACCATTTTTGAACTCATAGAATACCTAAAATATCAAACATGTTACTAATTAAATAAGCCACATATAATATAAATAATATAGTCTTACTTTATTTAAAATGTCTAGTAAATTTTGTGATTTAGTCAATATTTTAAGTTCCACTTTATGTGATTTGCGTGACCGTGTATATTCAAATTCACAAATTCCTGTTACATCTATATTTATATGTCGTATTCCATCTAACCAGGTTGCTAAAATCCTATTATCAATGATTTTAATATTTTCTAATCTACTAAAAGGAATCCACTCGATTACATCTTCGTATGATGTTGCTTTCAGTTGACATTTTTTAATAAAATCATCGACATCCTTATTTCCACACGTCCATCCTTGTGTTGTCTTCTGAGGGTCACACGTTTGACACCAAACTGCGGATGTGTTATATCGGTCGCAATTTGTACATTTCCCATTAGCATTACATCTTTTAGAACTAAATTCATCAAATACTACCATATATTCGTTTGTGGTTGCGTTTTGAGTTAGTCCGAATACTTTAAGTTCACTATTCTTTAATTGTACAATATCTACAAACTTATTAAAAACAGATTAATTTAAAGACTTTAATGATACAATAATAATGAATTGGGGGATAGTTCGCAGTTAAAGGGTAACCCAACTTTTTTTTAAGTCTTTAATAAATGTTGAAGAGTAGGTTTTAATTATAGAAGTCGGTTAAGTATATTACTAGATATTGATATTTTTCTTAATCTGTATGATTTTTACTTATTATAAACAAATTTTGCATTCCATCACTACATGAGAATTATAAAAAACTGCGCCAATTTTTTTATCCTTCAACTGCGGATTACCCCATAAATATGTTGACTTACTTCTTTTAGCACATCTAATAAATCTTGTGATCTAGTTAATATTTTAAGCACTATTTTATATGACGGTATACGTGACTGTGTATATTTATCAGATACATTTTCATACTTCGCATTTCGTATTCCATCTAACCAGGTTGCTAAAAATCCATCACCATTCTTTTGAATATTAATTAATCTACTAAACGGAATCCACTCGATTACATCGTCATATGATGTTGCTTTCAGTTGAAATTTTTTAATACAATCATCAACATTCTTATTTCCACTTGTCCATCCTTTTGTTACCTTTTGAGGGTCACATGCTTGACACCAAGCATAAGATGTGTTATATCGCTTGCAACTTGCGCATTTTCCATTATATTCAGATCTTTTATTTCTAAATTCATCAAGTACTAACATATATTCATGTGTTTCAGTGTTTTGAGTTAATCCATAAATACTTTTTAACTGTACATAATTTTTAAGCTTGTAAAATATATAAGATATATAAATATAAATTAAGTATATAACTTAATTAATAAACTATACATAATAAAATTATATAAACTCACTTCATTTAAAATAGTTGGAGTATTTTGCGAATTAGCCAATATCTTAAGATTAACTATGCATGGCGGTGTACGTGACTGTGTATATCTATATTCATATCCATATTCATCATTTTCATTTTTATATTTATCTACATATCGTAAACCATCTAACCAGGTTGCCAAAAATCCATCATCTTTCTTTTGAATATCATCTAACCTATTAAAAGGAATCCACTCGATTACATTTTCGTAAGATGTGGCTTTAAGTTGAAATTCTTTAAGACAATCATCGACATCCTTATTGCCACTTGTCCATCCTTGTATTATCTTTTGAGGATCACATGTTTGACACCAAGCTTTAGATGCGTTATATTGCTCGCAATTTGTACATAAACAATCTTCATAAATTCTTTTAGAACCAAACTCATCGACCATTATTCTAAGATGATCTAATGTGTTACAAAAAAAATTAATCATCGTTATCGTATCGGTATGGGTTTATAACGCATTGAAGCGCAGACAACTTTCCATAATTATATTGAATCATGGCTTAGGGATGTTAAATTGGTCTGATAGGCAGAAGTTCGTCTGATTGGCTAATAAATTCAATTGAATTTACATTATTTATACAGTTTAGAGTACTTTTTTAAAAAAACGAAAACCAACCATAATACAGGTTTCGCATACCAAATTCGTACACCTCTATCAATAACGTACTCACCCCAAGTAATAAATAAATTAGTAAATATTTTAAGAGTACGTTTCTGATAGTGGTGTACGAATTTGGCATGCGAAACCTGTAAAGTCAAAAAAAATTATATAAAAGGTTCATAGAGCTGTAGGACTCCATAGTCAAAAATAAGATCTAATTCTCGTCCATTTAAAAAAATTAGCTTAGTAAGTTGTTATTACTATACTAACTTTTTTGAATGGACGAGATTTAGATCTTATTTTTGGCTATGAAGTCCTACAGCTCATGAAACCTTCTATACAGGGGGTTTTTTTCATTATGATTAGTTTTCGTTTTTTTAAAAAAGTACTCTAAACTGTATAAATAATGTAAAATTAAATTGAAATTATTAGCCAATCAGACAAACTTCTGCATATGAGATCTGTATCATAGAATCAGCTTTTTCCTGGTTTCTCTCTCCTATTTCGTTTATAATTTGTTCTTTATGTACCCGTTCCAGAAATTCGATCTCTTTATCTTTACAAGTATCATTAGAATTTGTTTCGAAAATCGGCTATCCTTTTCTTGACATATATCAGAATAATCAGATGTTCGATGCTCCGTATCATATCGGAATTATTTTCTATCTGTTTAAGAACATCACCCTCTAACGATTTGAAGTTATTATCAATGCAATGGTTTATAACGGATATATTACCATTTTCAGATGAATTATCGCCATTTATAATTTATTTACTGCATTGTTGTTGCAAAACGCTTTTCATTTTCTTTTGCTAGCCATTCTAGTTCTATGATTCTAGTATTAAGTTCAGTATCTCTTAGTCTCGCTTTTCGGCATTTTGTTCTAATTCCATTATTCTGGCTATAAATCCTGCTTCCTTAGCTAAAAATTCAGCCTTCTCCGTTCAGTATTTTCAGCTACAAGCTTGGAAATCTGTTCTTCTAATAAATCGATTTCGGATTGTGTATTTTCATTTTTTTAATATTATGTGAGCATGAAGATTATTCGTGCCAATGGCAAGAAGAACTTTCGATCATATGTGAGTTAATAGATATCGATAGCAATACATTCAAATAAATTTACGAAATACACATGCAAAAATAAACGTAACTATGTATGCGGAATCAGCCGCCAGGGGTAGCTTTTATTATTATAAATAAAGTACAGGACAAATACTAAACACATAGAAATTTGCACATTTAACAAATAAAGCTTCTATCTAGTGGTAATTTTCCGATAAAAAAAAAATAACCCGAGTTATTTTGCTAAACTTGATTTAGGATACTTCGCTTTTCACGATACTAGTATTTATTAATAGATCGTGATATGTTAGATTAAAAATTATTAAAATATAAAAAAAAAAAAGAGCATTCGTTAGTTGGTTATTGTGAACGTCGGGAAAATTGCGACTCGGTCGCTTCACAATCCAGAATCTCGCGTAACCAACGATAGGTGACCTTACGAAAGAGGGGTGTTAGACTTGGTTGGTGGGTAATTAAGGCTTTGGTTACTTGGGTCAGCAAAGTCAGGTAGGATAAGTCACGTAATCAAGAACTTAAACGAACAACGATTTTTATGGGGTTTATAGGGTGTATGATAGGAATAGTAATATCGGTTTATTATGGACGATTTATAAGATTGGGACTTATCATTTAATAAAGCAAACGAGACATGATTCTCTTAGGGGCCATTTCGTCCTTTGTTTATAATACCCACTTCTGCCTCTTACAAATGTCACATTACATTTAATATCTAATAAGACTATTTACAATAAATTTTTTTAAGAATTTTTAATTATAACCATCCCTTAACCTCCCATATACCATTTCCCATCCGAAATACTATCCACGATCTAAAATGTAATTAATTGCACTTCGTGCATTTCTCACTTGATCGGATCACATTTTTGAGGACTCACATTATCCAGGTCACACCACGTGAATGTCAATGCCGTGTGCCACACTTCGGTGAATTTGAAATTAAGGACGGAGGGAAGTGTGAGATATAGGTTTACGGACAAGAAACTTAGAATATGAGCCTCTTGCAATTAGAAGAAGATTTATAGACGAATGTGAGAAACCTTCCTCATTCGACTATTGAGAACCGCATGAAAAACATAAAAACGAAACTGCACCAACGGAAACACCAACAGAAAAACCAATCAAAGTAAAAGCAGAAGGACATATTGAAGTTAATGATTCAAACAAGATACCACTAAAGATACTGATTGGAAGGCGACGATGGTAACGATGATAATAAAAGCGTAGTTCTTGTTTTTATCTGACAAGAGGATCATATAATCCTCAGCCGATTCGGCCGCACCTACTTAATCAGGAGCAAATGCTTCCATGGTGGAAGCTACCATGATGCCAACAACATATTTATTTTGACATACATACAGTGGCGGCCAAAGATATTGCATCACCTGAAAAAAAATTTTCAAATCCATATATCTCCCCAAAGTTGAGTTATTCTGGGATGGATTTTTTTTATTTGAATTATCAGTACCAAGAGT
>CAJVQA010006077.1:0-15326 GCA_910591915.1 Cetraspora pellucida
GAACCACAATACCAATAAGTAATTAATAAAAGTCAAAAGACCAAAGAGGTCATCTTAATACCAAAAAAAAAAAAAAATAAGCCAAATATATTAAATTGTTACTTAAAAATTGAATAAGCTACATAATATTTCTCAAAAATAGTTTTATAATTTGATACAAGATCAAGCTAATCATTAAAAAATATTACAAAATAAGTACAAAGATTTTAAAGAGTATTATTATGTTTTATAAGTTTTGAAAGTCTTTATTAATAATTTTGGTTATTTATATAGAAACTTTATTGAATTATATAGAACTATAAAGCAGTTTAAACTACTTCTTAAGAGAAAAAATTTTATCTTTTTTTATAATAAATTTTTTATAAAAAGAGCATATATAAGACCATAATTCTTCTTATTGTTTACATCAAATTCTAATTATTTTTGTTTTAATCTTTACCTTTTTTATAGATACAGTCTTTGTTACTTTAATATTTTTCATATTCTTTATAAAACTGATAAGAATGTTTTAGTATTATTTATTTCAAAACAAGAATTTAACATAATTTTTACAATTACATTTCTTTTAACATTGCCTTACATTTAATCCAATTAAAGTAAAATAGTATCAATATTTATTTTCAATTATAGTATTATAAACAGGTTGGTTCAAATTAACCTTTCTTTAATTAAAGATGGTGATAGAGTTTAGAATTGGTACTTGAAATAAAACCTATCTGGAACTAGTTTTGAAAGTCTCTAATCTAAAACTCTAAAACTTGAAATTCTGAAACTATAATTTAAAACTCCAAAACTATAATTTAAAATTTTAAAAATTATAATATAAAAATAAATTTATTTTAATAAAATGTTTAATAAAAAAATATGTTTATATAAATAAATAAACAATATTAAAATATAATATTAATAAAATATTCTATATTATATCTTTAAAAATAAAAAACCTTAATGTTAAGAAAAAATCTTTATATATATAATATAAAATTAAATAATAATAATAAATTTAATTATTTAATTTTTAATAATAATGAATATTATTAATATTTTTAAAATATTTTTGTGCTAATTAACTTGGATCATAATTTTCTTTATTTTTTAAATCTTAAATAAATTATCTAATTTATTTTTATTATTTGAAATTTCTATAAATTGATCATTTTTATTATCTTTAAAAATATTATTTTTTAAATTAATTATTTCTAATAAGTTTAAAATTTTTTATATAGTTCTTTTATCTTCATCTAAGTTATAATTATCTAAATCAATATTTAATTGATTTTTAATTTTATTTTTGTTTTTTTCTTCTTTTTTATTAATTTAACATTATATAATTCTTAATAAATAACTTCAATTAAATATTTTTAATTATATAAATTTAATTTAGATGTTCTATTAGTAATATAATAAAAATAAATTTTAACTAATAATTTAAGATTTTTAACTGATAAATTTATTTTTCTTTTTTTATTATCTATTTACAAATAGACCAAACTCTTTCACAATATACTATATGTAGAGTAATTAAAAAAACTTTAATTCTAAGTAATTATAAATATGATGAACTTATTGTACAAGTTTTTTACCAACTTAAAGATAAATCTATTTAATAAAAAAGATATATTAAATAGATTTTAATTTAAATAAAATTTTCTAAATGAAACAATAAGTATATCTTCAGATTTTTGTTTAAAATATTTATAATTTTTTAAGTAAATTGTAATTTACTATTTGTTGCCAAATATTAGGTACTAAAATTACAATTTTTAAAAATTAATTTTTTTGAATACCTGTATCTAAATAATTTATAAAAATTTAAAATTAAAATAAATATAAAATTAAGAGTTTAAGAATATAGTGCATATACATTGCAATGTATTCTGTAATTTAGCCAATTAAATTTGTAAATCATTTATATAATGTAATAATCTTGTATAATAAAAACAAAAATTTATCTTTAAGTTTTTTAAAAAAACTTTAATATCTTAAAATTTTATCTATAAATCTGTCTTTAGGATTCTAATAAAAAAATTTTATACTAAAATTTGTATATACTAATCTTTAAATAAAATCTTAAATCTTACTCTAATTCTAAAGTAAATTAAAATTATTTTTTGGTTTATATATAAATTTGTAAATCAATTATAAAGATATACTGCAATGCACTATGTACTAAATACTAAAATTCTAAAATTAAATAATAATAAATTTATTTTTATAACCTAAATAAAAAAAATATGCTAAAAGATCAATTTGCATAATAAAAATTAAGATAATATAAAAGCAATATTATATAAGACTGACCAAGATCAACATATTATGAAATTATTTAAAGTTATAAAAAAAAGCTGTTTTAATAAATAATATTCTATATTAATATATTAGTTGGATCAAAAAATTTTTAGACTTTTGCAATCTGAGTTTTAATTAAATAATGCTCCAAAAATTTTATAGCAGAAGTTTATTTGATTAGCTAATAAATTTAATTTAATTTTACATTATTTATACAGTTTAAAAAAATGAAAACCAATTATAATAAAAAACTATATAGAAGGTTAGTTAAAAATAAGATCCAATTCTCATTTGTTTAAAAAAATTAACTTAGTAATAAGTTATTTTTATTAGGGTTTTGAGAAGTTATTATTATATTAACTATTTTAAATATACAAGAATTCAAACTTGTTAGTTATGAAGTTTTACAACTTTAGTAAAATCTTCTATATAGTTTTTTTTTATTTTTTAAAAAAGTACTTCTAACTATATAAATAATAAAAAGCAAATTAAATTTATTAGCCAATTAGACAAACTTCTATCTATAAAGTTATAACATATGCAAGTTACTATAACATATGTGAGTTAAGGTTCTTTTGATGAAAAGCATTAATGTAATTAATAATCTAGAATGCAGTTATATAATTTTCTAACTTATACCTATTGTAATGAGTTTTATAATTAAGTTTAGAAATGAAGCAAATATGATAGATTGTTACTTAAAAATAGATTATGCTTATAATATTTTTCAAAGATAATAAAGATAGTTTTTTGATTAGCACAAGGTTGTGATGATCAATAAGAAGCATTATAAGATAAGTGCAATAATTTTAATAAGTATTAATATATTTTATAAGTTAAAAAGACTTTATTAATTTCTTTATTATTTGTAAGAATAATATAACTATAGAACTATATTATTATACTATTTTGAGTAGTTTTAAACTTAACTATTTTTTGAGAAAAGAAGACTTTATTTTTTTATAATAAATTGACTATAAAAAGAGTATATATAAGATTACAACTTTTCTTATTATTTTTATCATTTTTCAATATTATTTATTTTAACCTTTAACTCCTTTTATACATCTTTTAATTACTTTAACATTTCTTATAGTTTTCATAAAACTAATGAGAAATGTTTTTAGTTTTACTATTTTAGGACCAGAATCTATTATATTGTTTACTATTACACCTTCTTTAACATTACCTTACACCTAATCTAAGTAGAGTAGATGAAGTCAATATCTATTTCTAGCATGAACAGATTGGTTTAGATTGATCTTTTTTTATTTAAAGAAAATAGTAAAGTTCTATATAAAGGTTTGTATACTGTTATATAGCTTTTGTAAGGCCAGACACACATATTTCAAATAATTATTATAAGCACTACCAATTAGATAAGTTTGTTACAATAATGTTTATTTTACAGATTCTATAAAATATTTGTTTTACCTTTGATACTATATATATGATAACCTTTAAATTATATTTTTTTTTTAAAAAAAATAAAAATATTAATCCTAAATAAATATTAAATAAAACAAATTTTTTAACCTTAATTACTGAATTAACAATTTTTACTATATAAGCTTATTTATATAAATTATAAAAACATAATTTTAATTTTAAATGCTTTTGATATCAATTAATTTTCAAATATAATAGAAAAAAACTTTTAAATTAATAAAATAAAACAACAGTCAACATTAATTAATTATATACTAAACTTTAGTAAATCAGTAAAAAGTACTCAAAGATCTTAATAAATCTTTATTTTTAAAATATTATTAACTTTAATATTTGCAAAACAGTATCAATATAACTATTTTATATCTAATTAGTTAAAATATAAAAGTTGAAAAAGTGTATATAACAAAAATTGCTTATAACATAAAAATATTAATATTTTAAATAATTAAATATTATGGTTAAGGCTGGAAATTAGTAACCTTAATTTAAAAAATTTAAACATTGCCAAAATCCATCTATATTCTTTTATAAAAACTAAATATTGACCTAAATATTAAAAAAAACTAAAGAAATATATTCAAAATAATTTAAAAATTTCATAATAAAGTACTTAAAATAATTATTGAATATAAATTTTTTTAAAAATATTAAATTTATTTAATATTTAATTATTATATAGAGGTTTATATTTAGCCTTTTTCCTTATAAATATAAGTAAAAAAAATTATACAGTTAAACCTCTATAAGTACACATTGTTGAAAATTGTGCACTTATAGAAAATATACACTTATAAAGAAACAAAATATGATTTGATCAGTGATTTAATCAGTGATACATATGCAGATTGAATTAATATTAATTATAATACAATATAATAGCAATAATTATTATTTATTATATAAAATATTAATAACTTTATTTAATCAATTTTTATTATAATAATAAATATATATTAGCAAATTAAATTTTTATTTATTTAATAATTTAATGCATATTAAAAGTTTAATCAAAAAAGGCCAAAACAAACACTTATCAAATATTCTCATATACTCAAATAAAAAAAATATACTTATTGTCTTTTTTATTGAGAATTATATTACTAAATTTTGAAATTAAACTAATATACTCTTTTGTATTATTTTTTGTTATAATAAATATATAAAGAGTATATTAAGTGCATTTAGTACTTTTGTTCTTATAACTTCTTGTTGTTCTTTATCAGTAAAATTTGCAATCTCTTGATCAATAATATCTGAATTTACTAGCTTCACAATTTTTTAGTTCATTGGTAATCTGTTAATAATATTTTCTTCAAAAAAATTTATTTACTTCTATAATTAATAATGTTTAAAAAAATTTAATTTATTATTAACTGTAGATATATTCTCTTTTATTTCTTTATTAGCTTTTATTTCTAATGCTAAGATGTTAGAAAGAATTTTTGTATAACAAAAACAATTAAAGATCTGTTAAAGAAACTTTATTTCAACTATTAGCTATAAAATTTATTGATATAAGTATATTAATATAATTTTTTTTCTAAATTTTATTTCTATATTATTCAACCTCATATTTATTTATAATTTATCAAATAAGTTAAAATTTATAATACTACTTAAATGATATTATTATATTTGCATTAAGTTATTGAATTCAACTTGTTATTCTAGAAGATAAAAAATAAACTTTTGTATTTTTAAGTATTATATTATCAAGTTTATAACTAATTGCCCATCTAGTAGAAGAATAATATTACATTTAACCATTTTTTGATCAACTTTTATATTTATTTATTAAATATAATTTAAGTTATTCAAGCTTTTTTGTTAGCTTTATACATTACATATAAATTATTTTAATTAATGTTTTTAAAGTACTGTGGGTTTTAATATTTACCAATTACAAGTAGTTTATATTTATTATTTCTATTAGTATTTATATAGAATATAACTGTTAATCACTTTTTATTTTATTTTTTTTGTCTTTTAAACTTATTGTAACTAAAGTAATATCAGGTTCAAGATAATAAAACAATGCTATTTCATCTATATTATAAATGTCTTTAATGTTATATTGAACTAATAAAGTTTTTAATTTTGAGATCATAGTATCTGCAGCATTATAATCTACTAAAGCATCTTTTTTATAACATTTAATTTTAGAAATCCTATATCTTTTTTTAAATTTTTCTAACTATCTAGATGAAAACTTTAAATTGCATTTGATATTGTTATATAAGCTTAGTATTATATAATCTATTTATGTAATATATGATCAAGTTCTGTATATTAAATAGGGTTCAATCTTTTTAAAAAAATTTTTTTAATATCAATATTCTATCAACTAGGTTGCTAGATTTTAGACTAGAAAAAAAAGATATTAAGTTGATCTTAATATACCAAGAACAGGTCACAGTCCTTCTGGACTATCTGGATTGAGAGTCTAAGGTCAAAGCAGAAGTATACTAAAAGTACTAAGAATGTGCTGTGAAATCATTACTAAGGTCTGAGTGAACTCTGTAAGGGTAACCCTTATTAATGTTCTAAAAGTGAGTAGATAGTTAACAATGAGATCTCCTACACCTTATTAGCAAATAATATATTCTGAAATGTGTAATAGTTTGAAAACCAGTACAAAAAGAGTAAGTATCATACTGCTTAGACAATATACTAATTAGGTATATATGAGGGTAAGTTGGGGTTACATTATAACAAGGCAGATGATCAGAAGGTTTAAATAGATAATCTCCTAGTAGGTTATAGGTACAACATCTAATGTAGAACCTTAGGACAGACTACTTAAATAGGCAACCAAAAGTTGCACACATGACTAGTTGTACTCTCATCTCTATAAAATAATTGTAATAGTTAACCCAATAAAAGTCAATAAAGTATTACCACAAGTATACCTTTAAAAAATATATATATATATATCAACATTATTCTATTTTAATAAACATCCAATAGTAGTATGATGAATATCCAAATTGTATATGTCTTTTATCCATTTGACAATATTATCTTGTGTTACATCTGGATTTTCATTTTTATATTTAATGACTTCAAGTCTTTGCTTATTTGTAAATGTAATTCTTTTAATTTTTTTGTATATATAAAATTCTTTAAGCTGATAATTTGAATATGAAAACCTATTTTATTTTAATTTATCTATTAATTAATTACATCATAAAATCTTAATAATCTATTAGTAATAACAGGAGGAAACGTTGATGTTACACAATTGCTTTTACACACTGTGTAAAACACATAAAAAAATTATTTTACAATACTAATCCAACATCATTTTTATTATAATAAAAATGATGCTGGATTATAATCATAACATCTACTAACGGACTGATCAAGTATTGTAAAATATTTTTTTTTGTGTTTTACACCGTGTGTAAAAGCAATCGTGTAACATCAAAGTTTCCTCCTGTTATTACTAATAAGTTATTGAAATCGCGGAATTTATTGCTATGACTTGCAACTACGTATATCGTTACACGAAATTTTATCAATGATGTGCACTTATAGAGAGAAATGTGCACTTATGGAGGGTGCACTTATGGAAGTTGACTGTAATAATACGAATACGAATAAGAAAGAAATAAAAAAACAGAATTTTATATTGCATACGTCAGTAAAAATCAGATGTTGGAAAATCATGTGACTACACCCTCGATTATTGGTGACGCTGGTGTTTTTCTTTTGACATCATATCTCAAGTTATGGCTATTTGGGCGTAAAAAAGGTCACGTCACCGATAATATTCCTACACCTATAGACATAACGCTGATCAATTTCCAGAATTCAGAAACCAGGATATTTCCATGGCTCAAAACAAGTTACATCGTGATGTTAATAGCACTCACGCATTGAACACGTTATTAGTACTCACGATATTGGACACGTTCAATATCAAAAACCCCTACCTACGCAGTTCATTACTCAACCCAAACCTCCATTGTCTCCTGTGCAAGCCAATATCCAAATGAGTGCGTGAGAGTGAAAACCTGGAAACCGATCATAGTAAATCATTAAATCGGTTTCCAGGTTTTTACTCACGCACTCAAATCAATAATAACCTACAAAGACAATCATCACTTACGTCTCAACATCCGACTGATCAACAAGGGATTGAAGAGTATTTAAGCAACCACCGAAGCCAAAATATAAGTGAAGAACAAAAAAAATGAAAATATTGCCACACGAAATGAAGATGTGAATATGACTATCACAATTATAACCCAAGAAAATATAAATGCATTATCGTTACTTTTATTGTTTTTGGGATAATTTTATCATTAGGATTTTTTTTAAGCAACAAAATCTCAGTCTTATATTACGAGTTTGCTGATAATAACATAACCTTATTTTGCATTTAAGATTTATAGGAAATCTAGTTACAATTATTAGCGCTATTGTTGGTTTTATAAATTTTATGCTGCTAGCAAATAATGTCTGTTTTTTTAGCAATTCATTCTCTTATTCGGGAAATTCATGATTTTTCTTGGAAGTCTTACATTTGGTAATTGTCCTTTTTTTCTTGGAACTAAAAATTTAAATTGTATAAAATTTTAAATAAAGATGTTTTCGATACTACTACTTTTTGCAATAACTATATCAAGGCGTAGGAGCACGTAAAAAAAAACAGTCGCTTTGGAAAAATCGCGGGTTATCTTCAAATTCAGACTACGTAGTAAATCGTCCTTTTAGTCTTAACAAAAAATTTTCCTCGTGCAATTTTGCTATGTAGCACCTAATTTTACGTACGTATGTATAATTATGCATTTTCAAACTTTATAGAAGTGTACGTACTTTGTCGATCGTCATGGACCCCAAACATTAAAAATAGTATAACAGTACTAAACCTTAAAAGGCCCACACAATCATAAGTATATGCATTTCGTCGTGAGATATTTAATAATAAATGTATTGTTATACAAATTTAACCTAGCCTTAATTAAAGTTAACAAGTTTTTGCCGGTTATGTATCAGATTAGATCAATAGCAATGGCATACAAACGATAAAAAAAATCCTGAATGAGAAATGTGTACAGCAATCTAAAAAACTAATAAATCTGCGATTATCGGTATAAGATACCCTTTCTTTGAAGACGCATGAATTGATTTTTTTTTCTTTCAAGATGAACTTTGGAAATAAATTACAATTTTATCTTAATGGTACAAGTGTCGAGATCGATAATCCTGATCCAAATGCTACTTTACTTAATTATGTTCGATCTATTGGATTAACCGGGTATTTTAGGACTACTTAACTAAATTATAAAGTTTTTCTACAATTGACCTTTGGGAATCTTTTTTAGAACAAAGACGGGATGCGAGGAGGGTGGTTGCGGTAATCTATCTTTTTTTTTTAGAAACAAAAATTTTTTTTTTTTCTTCAATTGAAATGATTGCTTAATTCATTTATCATTGGTATGATTCTTCAAAAAGGCGCTTGCACTATAATGATATCTTCTTATGATAAAAAGTCTGACAAGATTTCTCATATTTCGGCTAATGCTTGCTTGACACCATTATGCTCCGTTGATGGTAAACATGTCATAACAATAGAAGGAATTGGGAATGTTAAAAATCCCCATCCTATCCAAGTATGAATTTTTGTATTATTATTGTCAATTTGATACTTTGAGATTTTATCTTAATGTTATAAATCAATGGTTTAATAACTCAACAGGAGCGTATAGCCTCATTGCATGGGTAAATTATTATTTTTTTATGTTATATCTATTTAAATTGTAATTCACCTATTTGAAATATTTTTAAATGTATTATGACTATATAGTTCGCAATGTGGATTTTGTACTCCGGGTTTTGTAATGTCACTTTATAGTTTATTGCGCAATAATCTCAATCCATCTGAGGAAGAAGTTGAAGAGTGTTTTGATGGTAATCATAATTTGCATAATTCTCTTGTATGTAGGTGGCATAATAATTGTTGAATTTCGTATAAAATCTTGTCACTTAGGTAATCTTTGCAGATGTACTGGTTATCGCCCTATACTGGATGCTGCAAAAACGGTATAAATAAATAAATATATATATATATATTTTAAGAATTTACTAAGCTTTATATTCTTTAATAGTTTGCGAATAATGAAAATAATGAGCCTCAAGAAGTATAAAATTAAATAAATATATATTTATATATTTATATACAATATCTCTGATTTAATTGTTGAATTGTTTCACTTAGAATGTAGGATGTGGTAAAGCTGATTGTTGCAAATTGAATAATGTTGATACTAATTTTGACCATAACTTTTCACAAGTAAGTTTTGTTATTAGAATTTGAAATAATATTTTTGAGTAGATGATGCTCAATACAAATTTAATTCATTGACTATAATATAAATTCATTTATAATGTAAGATAAAATTCAAAAAATATGACGCGACTCAAGAATTGATTTTTCCTCCAGCATTAATGAAATATGAACCTGAACCTTTACATTTTTATAGTAATAAAACAAAATGGTTCAGGCCTATTGATCTGAATCAGTTATTATCCTTGAAAGCAGAATATCCAAACGCTATTTTAGTATCTGGCAATACTAGAATTAGTATTGAAAAAAAATCCAAGAATTTGAAACATGAGATTCTAATTTATTTGGGTGATATACCAGAATTGAAATCTTGGGAATTTAATGGTAATTAATTTTATTTTAATGTTTAAAATGTTAATTTGTATAATTTCACTAAATATTGTATTTATAATTTCAATTAGATGATGGATTATATCTCAGTGCAAACATGAGTATTTCTCAAGCTCAAAAAGTATTAAAAGAAGCATGCCATCATTATAAGGTTTTTAAGAAAATAAATTTAAATGCCGTTTTTTTTTTTTATCATTTAAATTCACCAAAATTACATTCATTCTTTCTACGTATATTAAAGCCTCATCAAATTCAAACATTTGAAGTTCTTTTAGAAAATCTAAAGAGATTTGCTACTAATCAAATCCGTCAGGTTTCCACATTGGGTGGAAATGTTATTGCTAACTTGTCAGATTCGGATTTGATTCCTTTTCTTCTTTCATCAAAATCTATATTTTCACTCACCTCTTTACAATCTGCATCACCAAAAAGTCGACCTATTCCATCTATATCTTTTTGGACGGGATATAAACAAGACTGTCGTGAAAGTTCTGAAATCTTGGAAAAGATTTTTATTCCATGTTCAAAGCAAGGTCAATACATCAGAACTTATAAACAGTCTAAAAGGCATTATGGTGATACTGCTATTGTTAATGCTGCATTATCAGTATCATTGGATGATAATGCTTGTGTGGAAGATGCTGCTTTTGCTTTTGGAGGTATGAATGAGGCTGTTATTAGAGCTCCAAAATCTGAAAATTTTATTTCGGGTAAAAAGTGGGGTGATGAAGATGTGTTAAAACAATTAATTGAGATATTATGTGAGGTATATACAATACATAAATTTTCATTAAATTTTCATTTTAATTAAGTTATTCAACTAAAAATCTTACTTCACTATCGTAATTATAATTATAATAGGAATTTCAATTAAGTTTCTCTTTTGCTGGTGGAATGGCAACTTATCGTAAATCATTAGTTGTTGGGTTTATGAATAAGTTTTGGTATGATGTCACAAAATTTGCAAACATAGGACCGATTAGTTCTGATATAGAAAACTGTATTGGAGAAATAAAACGTAATGTTTCTAAAGGTATTCAAACCATAGGACGACCAGAGTAAATATTTGATTTCAATATTTATTGATTCAAATTAAGGAGCATATTTTAACTGATTAAATAAATATTATTAAATAGGAAGGGTAATAAAATTGTTGGAAAACCAATTTCTCATGTATCTTCTATGTCACATAATACTGGTGAAGCGACATATATTGATGACATACCAAAGATACAGGGTGAATTATATGGTGCTCTAGTTGTATCAGAGAAGGCTCATGCTAAAATATTAAAGTATTTTTTATGGTTTTTTTTTTAACAAGGTTATGATTTAATTTAATTGTAATTAATTTTAATAATTAATTATTCTCTCAATTCTTGTTAATAGTATTGATCCAACTCAAGCATTAAGTACACCTGGTGTAAAGGGATTCTTTTCAGCAAAGGATGTACCTGGAAAAAATAACTGGGGAATTATAATTCAAGATGAAGAAATTTTTGCCAGTAAAGAGGTTTTTTGCGTCGGTAAGCTGAATTCATTCACTATATTTGCTTAAATCTTTATTAATACAGTATAGTTATTTGAAAATTCAAGGAATTCGAGATTTTAAATTTGTTGGTTTTTTTTAATACAGGGCAAGTTATTGGATTGATAGTTGCTGAAACGAAAGAAATTGCGCAGGAAGCTAAATCTTTAGTGAAAATAGAATATGAAGAATTACCTCATATTTTAACTATCGAGGAAGCAATTGAACAAAATAGCTTTTTCCCGATGCCTCAACAACTTGAACGAGGAGATATAGAAAAAGGGTTCCAAGAAGCTGATTATGTTTTTGAAGGTAAATATAATCAATATTCAAGATTTTACGATATTTTCTTTGCATATTACAAACTATTTTTTTTGATTTTATTATGTAGGTGAAACAAGAGCAGGTGGTCAAGGTGAATTTTAATTTATTAAATATTTTTCTTATATCATGAATAGTTTTAATATACAAGTTAAATTTAAATTCTATATTGTTAATTAGAGCATTTTTATATGGAAACAAATGTTTCATTGGTAATTCCAAAAAAAGAAAATGATGAATTCGAAATTTTTTCATCTACTCAAAATGTCACTTCAACGCAAAATAAAGTTGCCGAATCACTCGGTATCCCAGCCAATAAAGTTGTAGGTCGAGTAAAAAGGGTAGGAGGAGCTTTTGGTGGCAAAGAAACAAAAAGCCTTTTTTTAGCAATGGCTTTAGCAGTCGGTGCTTGGCATCTTAAAAAACCTATTAGGTGTATGTTAAATCGTGAAGAAGATATGATTATAACAGGACAAAGGCATCCAGTCTTAGCGAGATGGAAAATTGGTTTAACTAAAGATGGAAAAATTACATCGTTGGATATAAAAGTAATAAATTTTTTTTTAAATTCAGATTTTTTTCATTTTTCATTTAGTATTTTTATAACTTTTTTCTTTTTATTATACTTAAGTTTTATGCTAATGCCGGATGGTCAATGGATATATCCATAATCGCAGTTCAAGCTTGTATACAAAGCGCTGATGGTTGCTATTATATTCCGAACTTACGATTTGTGGGACAAATCTGCAAGACCAATATTCATTCAAATACAGCATTTAGAGGGTTTGGACGTCCTCAAGGAGTGCTTATTATTGAAAGTATCCTGTCTGAAGTTGCTGATCATATGAGAATTGATGTTAATGAATTGAGGGTTTGTAATTTGTAATTTATTGTATATATAAGTTATTATTTTTAGTTTCAATGTTTTTCTTTTGAATAGGAGAAGAATATCTACATGGAAGGTCAAATAACTCCTTATAATCAAACAGTGAAAGATTGGTATTTACCTTTGGTCTATCAACAAGTAAAAGAAACTAGTGAATTTGAAAAAAGAAGGAAAGAAGTTGATGAATTTAATTCTAAAAATAAATGGAGAAAAAGAGGTTTATCACTTATGCCAATCCAATTTGGAGTCTCTTTTGGTATACAGTTTTTGAATCAAGCTGGTGCTTTAGTACATATTTACATCGACGGGAGCGTTCTTATAAGTCATGGTACTTATCATTGATTCTCATATTCATATGAATTTTTTTACATGAATTTGATTGTTAATGTCTTGTATTTTTAAATTTAGGTGGTGTTGAGATAGGACAAGGGCTTAATACAAAAATGTTGCAGATTGCTAGTGAGGCTTTGGATGTTCCTATAGATTCAGGCAAAATTTTTTTTCATGACATTTGCAATTATATACATAGTAAGCATTGTCTAGTTATCTAGTTATCTAATATTGTTGTTTTTCCAAAAAAAATAGTTCATTTAATGGAAACTGCCACGAATATAGTAATTAATGCATCGCCTACTGCTGCAAGTGTTAGTAGTGATCTTAATGGACATGCTGTTTACAACGCTTGTAAAATTTTGGCAGAAAGGTTAAAACCATATCGTGAGAAAATGCCAAATAAAAGCTTCCAAGAGGTATTCATGTTCAAATGTAACATGATATTAATGATTTTAATAATCATAATACATAATATTTATACTTAAATTTCTTAAATATATTTAGATTGTTGATGCTGCATATCATGACCGAGTCAATTTATCAGCCAATGGATTCTATAAAACTCCAGATATCGGTTACGATGATAAAAAAAATGAAGGGCTATTGTTTCCATATTATACAACAGGGGCAGCATGTACAGAGGTTGAAATTGATACATTAACGGGTGATCATACAATCTTAAGGACAGATTTATGCATGGATATTGGTAAAAGTTTAAATTATGGAATAGATGTTGGACAAATTGAAGGAGGATTTGTTCAGGGTGTTGGATGGTGTACTTGTGAAGAAACTTTACATTTTCCAAATGGTCAATTGTACACTAAAGGACCTAAAGAATATAAGATACCTGGGCCCAGGTTTTTTTTTTCTCTTTAATTTTTTGTTTTGTTTTCTTTTTTTTTCTTAATGCAGATCCTAATTTTTTTTGTTTGTTATAGGGATATACCTCAAGATTTTAGAATATATACATATGAAGGTGCAAAAGTATCTAATTTAAATTCAATTCATGGTAGTAAAGGAATTGGTGAACCACCATTGCTTTTAGGATGTACAGTATTTTTTGCTATTAGGGATGCTATTAAAGCTGCGAGGTATTTCATTGTTTAAAGTATCTTTTAGTGATTTACCTAATTATTTATCTAATTATTTCTTGTCTATTTATTTTAAAAAAAGAAAATGTAATAATAACGACACTGTAGTAGTTTTAAGATCACCCGCAACACCTGAAAGAATTCGAATTGCTTGTGATGATGAGATTGTAAGGAATTGTAAGGTTGAGAAAAAAGATGGAGAACTTCCATGGGTTATTAGAGTTTAATACTGATGCGATTGGTGGCGTGAAGTGCCACCTATTTTATTCAGTAACTTAGTAATAAAATTAGTATTACCAGTTAAACCGTATGACTTTTAAACTTGTCTGTGTATAATGAGTAATTATTTTTGAGCCCAGACTAATTTTATATGACTTGGTCTGGATTCAAAAATAATTACCCATATATTAAGTACTGTACTATATTTAAATATATTAAATAAGGTTTATATGCTAAGATTCTCATGATGTTTGCGTATTTAAAATCAATGTGTAACTATAATATCATTAAAATCATGAATTCTCTGTCGTTAATGCTTGTTGACGAGGGTTATACATAGTGATGGGCAAATCGCGGTTTTTTTAAAATCCCGCGCAGCCGCGCGGGATCACGCGCGGGATCCGCGCGTGATCCGCGGGATAGGATAGAGTTTTTTAATTTCTCACGAATTTAATAAATATATTCTTGGTGCATTACTTTTATATAAAAAATTAAAAATTTTAGATTCTTTACGTTATTAATATTAAC
>CAJVQA010006078.1:0-15326 GCA_910591915.1 Cetraspora pellucida
ATTAAGTTTATATATAATTTTAAAATAGTACAGCCTCACCGTTAATATTTTAAAAAAAAAAAAAAAAAAAATAGTACACTCTACTCTTAAATAAGTAAGATCTGTAATTAGTTTGTAGATATGATATCTAGTGTAAAACCTGTATAGTAAATAAACAGATTACTTACATGTGCCTAGTTGTAACCTCCTATATATGGATGCCCCTGAAGGCATCCGTGTTCAATAAGAACTTGAATAAAAACACGAATTGTACACAATTGTATACGTGTCTTTAATCACAAGACCTATCATGACGATCTGGGCTTAAAAAAAAAGCGAGAAATCCAAAAGTCGCTATACAGGTTCTCACTTGGAAGCATTCAAATATTCATCGATTTTTTAAAAAAAACATAAAGATAGATCCTATCAATACGTTATGTATCGTACTCCATTTTTTATAAAAGTCTAATTTAAAGTCTAAAAATATACATAACAACTAAAAATCGGAAATCAGAAATTACTACGTAATCATAATCGGTTTTGTTTTTTGATCAAAATGCTTTTCAGAGATGGTATTTAGCCAAAAATGGAATTCATAAAATAATATAAAATCTAAGAATTCAAAAGATATCAATTGATACGTATTATTAAAATTGCATCTCAGTAAGTTAGCTACATGGCGCAATACGTATAGATTTTTAATCAATCAGAGTACGTAGCACTACATATAAAGGGTATATATTATTCAACAAAGCAGATTTATGCTAGGGACGGTGAATACTTCCATTCCATTTTATTCCAATATCAATTGACCAATCAAAGCTTGTATCTAGCGATAGGTGCAAGTCCTGATTTGTCAATTTATATCAGAAAAAATGGAATGGAAGTATTCACCGTCCCTGATCTATGCGAATTAAAAGTCCTTATAAAGTGATAAAGTCAATTTAAGAGTGACGGTTAATCACTACCGTAATTATGATGTACGTATACAAAATATATATATCGAGATAATAAGGTCGTCTTTCCCTGATAAATATTGAATATGGGTGCAATGACAGTCAAAGTCTTATATTAGAAGAAAATCTTAACATGAGAAGGGCTATTTAAAGTAGAGTACTTCGTTAACTTAATACGTATTAGGTGTTCTGCAAGTGCCGGGCACGGACGGTGAATACTTATCAATTGACCAATCAAAACTTGTATTAGTGACTAGATTCAAGTTTTGATTGGTCAATTGATATATCAGAATGAAAATCCCTGCACTGGCACTATGTTTTAATAGTGCACCTGCAGAATCCTAGTTAGAACCAGTTAGAACCAGTATTTAAGAAATAAGATTAAATTGCTTTCATGTACGTAATTTGATGAAACTTGGCATCTCATCACATGAAGCACCATGCCTTAAACATCCTTTTGATCATCTTTTGAGATTTTCTCATCTTATCGATCTTATACGTAGAAGTTAGAAGTTTACCAGAAAATGTAATCACTAAATACATGCATCTCTTAGTGTAAATTTATATATATGATTTTTTGCTTTCTACGAGTGTATAACACTCTTTATGCTCGTACGTAATCCTAAGGAAGTTACACACAAGCAACTATACGTATACGGTATATATTACCAATTATTATTAGCTATTATATGTCCCTAAAAAGTCGTATTTTGAGATAGATCCACTTCTTAATACGTATAAATTATTTAAATCATTTTATTTCCAATTTTAATAATTTTATTTGCGTTTGTGTGAAACTAATTTTAAAACCAGTTAAATGGCAATTAGACCTTTCTTGTTTTTGTTCACAATTTATATGTAGTTCGCTCTGAAAAAAAGAAAGGAAAATCATAGTCCGTTACATAAATGACAAAATACTCTGCAATTAACACCGACGATGAGATCTCACCTCAAGCCTCAAACAGCAATGAAATCGCGTTAGAGTCAAATGACCAAACCCCCCTTCTCGCAAGTCATATTCCCATTGAAAATGACTCTCTAACTAGTGTTGGAAATGCTAGTTCCTTTTCTTGTGCGGTATGTTGGACTGTAGATTAATGACGTCAGATGTTTTATACCGCGCAATTATGGTATAGGTTGGTTTCACTTTGCAGACATGAAAGATATTAAGCAAACTAAAATTCTATCTATTATTTAGGTTAACCTTGCTAATACTATTCTAGGCACCGGCATGTTGGCAATGGTAATTTCTTAATTCATTCTGTTTTCTTGATTGTTTTTTTATAATTCGTTCTTACGAGTTTCTTACAGCCAGCTGCTATAGCTTCTGCTGGTCTTATAGCAGGCAGTATGATGATTCTCTATGCCGCTTTCACTTCCGCCCTTGGGTTGTTTTTCCTATCACGTTCTGCGGCTCGTACCAAAGGGCGTAATTCTTCATTTTTTGCCGTATCAAAATTAACCTATCCTAAGGCTGCTTTATTCTTCGACCTCGCAATTGCTATAAAATGCTTTGGTGTCTCTATTTCATATCTTATTATTATTGGCGATCTGATGCCTCAAGTAGTGATTGCAATTTGTGGAAGTGGTTATATCGATTCAAATTCTTTATTCTTGGATCGAAGATTTTGGATAACTGTGTCCATGATTGTAGTCGTACCTTTATCATTCCTGAAAAGATTGGACTCTTTAAGACATACGAGTTTTATTGCTTTAATAGCTGTGGTCTACTTGGTGTTTATTGTCATTTACCATTATTTCGGCCCTGATTTTGAAGCTCCTCCCAAGGACAAAATCCATTTGATCAATCTTTCGGGAAAATTTTTAACTAATCTACCAATTTTCGTATTCTCTTTTACTTGTCACCAAAATGTATGTTTCTTTGTTTTCATATTATATTTTCTTTCATTTATTTACCTGTTCCCTTTTATTAATCCTATAGACTTTTTCAATATATAATGAATTGAAAGACAACGCTCAAACTAATGTTAATTCGGTAATATTTACTTCCATCGGTGTTTCTGCTCTCATTTATCAAGTTATTGGAATATTAGGTTATTTGAGTTTTGGAGATGACGTTTGGCCTAATATCATCGCAATGTGTATGTATTAACTTTTTGATATACATGTATATATATATATGTTGTAAGAACGGCAATTTAAGTGATTTAAGATTTTAGGGTTAAGTTATAGTTCATATAAAATAAATTATACCCTAAACTTCTCACGACATATATAATAGATGTTCGATTAATATAATATCTAAAATTTTCTTTTATATGTCTTCAGACCACGCAAGTACCATCATTACCATTGGTCGAATAGCAATTGTTATTTTAGTAATTTTCTCCTATCCATTGCAATGCCATCCCGCTCGTGCTTGCTTAGAAAAAGCAATCTTTTCATTACAATCAATTTCTTCAAAATCCCCACATGTACATACATTTTCAGAAGTTAGATATATATTCTTGACTGTTGCACTCCTGATAAGTAGCTATACTATAGCTATACTAGTTTCAAAATTAGATTTGGTAAGCTTAATAAATTTTCTACTGCTTTTATTAGATCGTTTATAACTTATAGTTTCATTTATTTTATAACTGTTAGGTACTTGCTTTTGTCGGATCAACGGGTTCAACTGCCGTTTCGTTCATTCTTCCCGGCATCTTTTATTACAAATTTCATGAAGATACCTCATGGAACTACAGAAAAATACTTTCAGTGTTTCTAGTAGTCTACGGATGTTTAGTAATGGGCGTATGTTTGACAATGAATATACTACGTGTTATATACAGATATTAGACGTTATTGCATAATTTGCGAAATAGAAAAATCGATTAATCTATAGAGTTATAACTATTGCGGTAGACTGTATTCAAATAACCGCCTTTATAAGTAGTTATATTAAAGAATCATTTCCGCTTAATGTGAATGATTGTACTATTTTAGACGTTAGTTTTTTTGATTGATAATTTACAACTTGAATTTTTTATATTTTGAAATTTCAAATATCTTATATTTAAATAATTCAATAAAGTTATCTTTGAAATATTTTATTTATGATAGTTATCAGTAAAAGTATCCGCATTGTCACAAACTTTCTATAGTCACCTTGAGTCTTTTATTTAGCCATATATATACTATATATAAATTCTTTAGTCACAATCTCGCAATAGGTCCAATTTAACATGTGACTATGGGCCAAACCAATTTAATTCTTCGTTTAACATAATCCCTCCTTCCTTTATTTATCAAAATTTTATAAATAACATTAACCAATCAAATTTCAATATTAGCTTTTATGTATTTCGTATTTTTTACAGTCAACAGAATTGCTATATTTTTTTAATATGCATTTTTTATATCCTTTCTCACTCTTATAAACTATTTAATTCCAGTAACCTAATTGGTAAAACTTTTACCTAAGATTTTTGTTTATTCAGTTATTTTATATTAGTATTTGTTTTTTAAGTTTAGTTTTTATAATAATATTATTAAAATTTTGTACTATTTCTTTACTTATATTTTTTAAATAAGCTTCTTATTTTCTAATTTTTACAAATTTATACAATTATAAAAATTTATCTTGAGTTTGTATTGCCTTTTTATTAAATACACATTATATCCTAACTTAATGACTAAATTTAAAAAAAATTATTATATTATTTAAAATAATATAATTAACTTTTTATAAATATATATACTATGTATTCTCTCTTTAAATATATATTAAGTTTCAATTCTAAGCATATAAAATACTTAAAAAAATGTTTTTTATAAATGTGTATCTTTTTTAAATATATATGTTTAAAATTTTTATTAATAATTTTAAGAAATACATTTATAAAAGATAGATTGTATTTATTTTAAAAAAATTAGATTAATATTAAAAAACATAAAAATAAATATTTTATATTTATTTTAAAAATCTATAATCTATAATTTGAAATTAAAAAAATATTTATTTAAAAATAACATTTAACAAAATCTTTAAGAGATGTAATAATTTAGTAAAGTAGATAAGTTGTTAACCTTTCAAATAGTAAGTTGCAAGTTCAAAATTCATTAACAGTAAAAATTTGAATTTTCATTTGTATTATAACAATTGTTTTCAATAATTGTATTAAGATACCTATAATTATAATTATATTAGCATAACTAGTAAGTTATAAGATATTTATATAACAAATTATACAGAGAAATACAAACCAGACTAAACAAGTATAAGTTTAGTTAAAAAAATAATGTTCTTATAAAAAAAAAATTCTAAATAAAAAAGAAATCAAAAAACATTAAAATATAAAAATATAAGGATTGTAAATGAAAAAAAGGTTAGCATACCATTAAATAGTTTATAAGAGTGAGAAAGGATATAAAAAATGCATATTAAAAAACTGAAAAGACAAAAACCTACTTGAAAATTTTGAATAAAGAGATAGTACAAACTTTCAATAATGTTGTTAGACTAATAGAAACTTATGAAACACTTTCAAAGAAATTATTAAATAAATCAAATGATAGGTATGTGAAAGAAGCACATGTACTAACTAAGTTATTAGAATTATTAAAAGAAAAAAATACATAAGTATATCATACTAGGCCATCTGAATTGATAGTTTAAAAAGTTTTATTAATTCTAAATAACAGGTAGTAAAAAATAATAAAGAAAATATCAAAAAAAATAAGTAGAATTTGGATGAATTTTATAAGAATAATAACAATTTAATAGATAACTCTAATCACAAGTGTTGGTTTTAATCATAGCATCAAACTAGATTAATGATAAAAAGAGAATATAACTCACTCTAATAGGTTTATTTTAAAGATAAAAATAGTTTAGAAATTATTATCTTTTAGTTGAAAGTAAAAAGATTTGGATTTATGATTTGGTAAAGTTAATATTAGAGTTAGATCAGAAGGTTTAAATGGAACATCTAAGCAGAGGTGTTAGGTATAACAACTGGTAAGGAATTTTCAAACAAACTTTTTAAATAAATAATATAGAAAACTTATATATATAACCAGTTGTATACTCATCTAATAGTTTAATATAAATATGTCTATATGAATATGTACTAACATAAGTATTAATAAAAAATCAGAACCAAAAAAGTTACATTAATACTAAAAAAAAAATTTTTATAAGCAAAATATATCCTATATTATTAATAAAATATTATTTTATTTAAAAAATACTAAAAACATTTAATTTTCTAATTAAATTTATTTAAAATAAAGTTTAAAAAATAAAATAATATTAGAATTTAAATAAATTTAGTAATGATATAACAGTTTAATGACTAACTTTGACTACAAATATTGATTCAGCTATAATAATACTAGATTAACTAAAAAATAAATATACAAAAAACTTCGAAAGGTTTATTTTAACAATAAAATAATTTTAAAATTAAGATGAAAATCTGAACACAATTTAATAAAGTTAATACAAGTTGCAGATTTAAAAAATTCAAAATAAAACATCTAAACAGAAGTATTAAGTATAACAATTTATAAAAAACCTTCAGATGAACTTCTTAAATAAGTAATATAAAAAAACTATATATATAACTAATTGTACATTTTTGCTATAATAGTTTCATACAAACACATTACTAAAAATATTAATAAAAGTCAAAAAACCCAAAAAGTCATCTTAAAAAAAAAAAATCTTATTCAAATAAATTCAACAATATACTTCAAAAAATTATTTTTAAAAAATAAAAGAAAAATTTGATTGAACTGAAACCGATCTCGAACCGGTCCTTTAATTGGTTCTACGGTCCCATTGGTTCCGAACCATGGACCGGACCATACTGGACCCTTCGGTCCTGGGTTCGAGACCAGTCCTTCGGATCGATGCATCTCTAAGACCAAGGCAAAAGATGATTTTCCGAAAGTAAGTTGGTCCAACTGTGTCCGAATTATCCCGATCAGAAAGGGTGATTTTCATAGCAAAGATCCCAAGTGCATTTTAATTTATTACATGTATGCACGTAGACTTTTAATTAATTTTATGCTATCTACGATTATGCAATCACATAACCGAACCCCAGCGTTACGAATTACCGGGGTACTATCGAACGTGTCAAACACAGTGTATTACAATGAAGGCTTATACAAAGGAAAACTTTTAGCAAAATTTTCGTAATAGTCGTATGCAAGGCTCGAAAATTTGTAACTTTTTTTAAATCAAGATTAGCGGGATTGAATATTTAGATAAATTAGAAAAACAAAGGGTGTTTATTTTCACAATACAATAATAATGTTAAATTTTATGTTTTCTGTGTAATAGTGACAGATTTTTAGAGGTTACATATTCAACCGTTTTGACACGGGTAACCCTGTTTACTATAACCCGGTTCTAAACTCTATAACTCACCACCAACAATCGGAATTTATTTAAACAGCAGAGACAATCTAGAAATTGTATTGATGTTAATTAATAATTATTACATAAGAAGCAATATCAAGACATAAAAATAATAACTTACCTCATCGGCCTTTTGCAAGGCTTCAATCATCTTCTTACATTCTTTTCGCCTTTGTTGGGTGTATTCACTTTCTTTAAGTAATTCATCAAGAACCTCTGCTTTATATAGTTCTTGCAATAGTTCCCGTTGGAGTTCTTCTTTGGTATGTGAGACAAGATTAAGCATAACAGCCTTTGGGACCATGTCGACAATAGTTCTTTTTACAATGTTGAAATATGATTGGATAAGCGTCTCTGTATTAAAATAGATTAGATGGTCAGATGGTCAAGATAAGTTCAATGAGTTGCAATATACATAATAACTATGTTGTTATAATTTACTTATAATTTCGGTCTCCATGGATTCTCGTTCCGAGAGATTTCCTGACGCTTTCAAAACTGGCGGCGGCTGATTAAAATAAGATTCAATTATTATCTGACGTTGAGATATAGACTTATTAACTATAGTTTATTGATCCATACAGCCTCCATGACGCCAGCTTTCTTCTTTTTATTTCCTGTAAAGAAACTTCCGAAAAATCCAGTGTTCATTGATTCGGAATCTGACAGCGGATTCGGATTGGTAAGATTGTTAATACTTCCACGGCCTGTTTTTGGATCTGCAGGGTTTACAGGCTTTGGGTTATATTTGTCATTAATAGATGCAATGACTTTGTGGCCATTTAAGAAATCAGGATGGCCAGTGTTAATATAACTTGCTTCCATGCTGTTAAATAAAGGAAATAGTAAAACATATCAGTGGAAAGCAACATTGAAACTTTACAATTCGTATCGCTTTCTTTACTGACTTAACAAGATCTTGCACAAGTTTGTTTGTAGGTGCCAGAGATTTCTTGTAAAAGTTAATGACAACAGAGTAAAACTTGTCTTTTAGTCCAGGAAAACGTTTGAATAACTAAGAAATAAAAAATATTTTAATATGATCTAATTAAAACATAGGAAACAATTTCAGATTATTTTTCAGTTTATATACCTGTTTTTGCAACAATTGAGATAAAATTCGAACCAATTCTTCGTATACTAACGTCACACATTTTAAGCTAGGTTCTTCTAAGCGCTTAATTTGTTGCTTTATGATCACTTCAAATGCAGTTGAGGCGATAAAAAGAGATGGTGCTGATCCCTGAAAAAAATTGTTTAAATATTTTAAAATAAATTATACTTAAAGCTTTGAAGTTAATTAAAAAAAAATACCGAAGAATTGTAAAGTATCGTTCTAATGTCTACGTCTTTTATTTGATCAAAAGGATCTATTGACTTTATACCATTGGCAAACACCTCATGAAAAACAAAACTAATACGTGCACCGCCAGCTAACTCGAAAGAAGAAAGTTCATTGGAATTTCCGTCAATGATCGTGCGAAATTCTGTACAAAATTCTGTAATAATATTTAGGACAATATTGGCATTATTATTAAGGCCATCATCTAAAGGATCCCCAATTGATTGTAATTCGAGAAGATATTTTGCTAGCACTGCTTGAATTTTAGCTTTTATTTCGGGTAGCGTGTTTCGAATATGATGCATAAGTATCTAATTTAATTGAATAAAAAACGTTAATTTTGATCGGGAAAATACGTAATATATCACCTCCTGCTATAATTACATGGTATTGTGCATTTTGTGTTTATTACGGATTTAATAAGGATTGTGATTAATGATAGTGAAACTTATATATATAATATAATAAAGCAGAAAATTAACATGGCTATAGACAATTGCATTGTGATTAGAGCGGAAGGCGATTGTAATAGGCAATTCGAATTAGTAATCAGAAACTACCATGTTCAATTTCCTGGCAAGAAAAGGTGTCCCACAGTATTGTGCTTTGCTTTTGTAAGAAGGATGGTTCTCAAAGAAATTTTTTTCAGCTTCAAGCGCAGCAGTAATAGCCTTTCTACTATCAATATCCTTTTGACCACGATTCACGACAGGTACATAACCTAGTACAAGAAATATTAAGTACCTGGTATTATCAGGATATTATCTAATAAATATACTTACCGAGACGCAGGGGAATAATACGACCCGCTAAAATGTCAACGACATCTGTTCCTTGGTCCCTATTTAATTATATAGTGGTCAAGTTTGATTTTCTGCACTAAATTAGTACAAATTTTACAATAACCTACATTAGATCAATTTTTGTAAGAACTCCGATAGTACGTGATCCTAATAGAAGACACAAATATTTTTTTAATAAAGTAATCGTATAACTGGAATTAAATTTTGGATAAAATAGAATAAGCACTGATACGAACCTTCTGGATCTACTTCACGGGCCAGTTTCAGCCCATCCGAATTAGCTAAGTCGGTATTAGCAGCAGTAACTGCAAGAATAATAGCATTAGGTTTGGTGATATATTTCAAAATCATCTCTCGGATTTGTTTTTCAATGTCCTTTGGTTGATCTCCAACGGGCACCTGATAACGAAATGGGAATAATTTATGGTAAGAAATTTAGATGATCGACTTCAAGCACACAAACATACCTTTGTAAGTCCAGGCAAATCAACAAGCGTTAATGTAAGTACATTAGGTGAATATATTCTTAGGTTTATTGGTGCTGGAGAGATACCTATTAATTCATGATATAAACAGAATCGTGGTTAATTAAGCAAAGATTTTTAAGAGCAATACAGTATACGGGCAAATACTAAATACTGACCAGCATTTTTTCCCGTTTTCGCTTCAGTATCCTTGATAATCTCTTCACGAATCTTGTTGAAATCATTGAATTTCACTCCAGGAATGTGTAAAAACTCTCCCCATTCTTCTTCATTATTTGATGTTTCTTCTTTACCATTCGCAGCTTTCGCAGCTTTCTCAGGTGCGTCCTTTACACCCTCTTTGCTTGAATTATCTTCGGTTTTCGGTCGATTTATAAGTTGTAAGACCTAAAAGACAAACGAATATTATTAATCATTGTATTTATGGTGTACATTGAAAAAAAGACATCTTATGTCAAATAAATTGTTTATAAATTAAAAATATTAATAAATTTATTATGCTTATAAGCATAATCTAACGCGTTTTACAGAGACTATTTATCTTTTTCATATATTGACAACGAAACTTGCAAATAACAGCTTTGGAGAAATATGGCAAATTTCAGAATAACTTCACGTAAAAAAAAATTCAACACTAACCAAAGGCCTTCGGGTCACAATGCCAGTGCCTCTAGGTAAGAAGTCACGTCCTACAATATTCTCTAATACTGAACTTTTACCACTTGATTGAGAACCAATAACTACAATCTGCGGTAAATCAACGGGATTTTGAACTCCGACAGTTGCAAAGGCATCCTGAAGTTTATTAACTACACATTGAATTAGTAAGAAAGCTTTTATAACTTAAATGTTTAAGTTTCAAAAAAAATTACCGGTTTTAATTAACGTAACATCCATTTGCAACGACGGGAACAAGGGTATAATGTGCGGTTACTTAGCAAACTATCAGATCGAGAATAACAATTCCGTTGGGCGTATCGAGCTAACGAACGAGCAAGTCGTACAAAAGCTTTTTTTTTTATCTATACCGCCAATCAGTCTTATAATCACGTGAATATATTTCCCGTGTTACATACAACTCTTTCTTAATGTTTCTTTCACGTTTACGCAATCCGGCGAGTAAAACATCTAACCTTAAAATCTTTTGCGTAACTAGACTGATCGATAGGAAAATTTTTTGTTCAACGTGTTCACATTCATTCATTTATACGCGAAGACTGAGGAATTTGTCCAGTTCAAGTTTGTACAGCCGTTTGTCTCACCTAATTCGTGCCCAAAGAATTTCACATTGGCAAACGGCAACTTATAGTAGCGTTAAGCCTTCCGCTATCGAAGAAAATTCCGAAAAAGTTGTACCAGGGAATTCTTCATGGATTTATACTTATTTTCCGCCAAAACTTGTGCCTTATGCTCTTCTTGCACGTTTAGATAAATCTATAGGAACTTGGCTCTTATATTTACCCTGCAGTAAGTCAAGGGGCTGATATTTCCACGCCCATGTAAATCATTTATTTAAACCTTTGATTAAAGATATCTCGACAACCACCCAATGAAATTGTCCATTTTTTTCTTTTGTTGAATTCTATGGATTCATAGAATTCAAATAAAAGAGTTCAAATTTCATTAGCATGGTTGTCGAGATATTTTCGATCAAAGTCGGGAATTTTGCCGCAGCTTATATTTCGAGACATTTAAAATTTAAAACTTTAATCAAGGATGTGAATAGACATAGTCTAATCTAATCATCTATTATGTCTAATGACTGTCTAATAGTCTATTTAGTACTTATATTAGCTAGATTATGATATCTAAAATTAACCAATCAGATTACTTTAAACTATATATTACATTTGTTTATTGTCTAATAGATCATTAGACTGTCTATGGCAACCCTGCTTTAATCGAAGATATCTCAGCGGCCCAATGAAATTTAATGATCCTTTCTTTCCTTTCTTTTATTTGAGTTCTATGAATTCATAGAATTCAAATAAAAAAAATATCTTCGATTAAAGTTTCAAACAAGAGTGACCTACGTGGGTATGGAACATCAGTTCCTTAAGTCAATAAGCGAACTTATTTATCGTGCTAACAAGAAAAATGACGTTTTTTGACGAGACTACTTATTTATAGCATGGAGTATTACAATGGCGACATATCACGCACAATTACCAGCCTCTCAGACTATCTATATGCTGACTCTTTTTGGTGTTGGAGCATTCATAATGAGAGGCGCTGGATGTACGATCAATGATTTATGGGATAGGAGAATAGATAAACAGGTAGAACGGACACAAAACCGACCACTTGCATCAGGGACGGTGACTCCTTTTCAGGCCCTTGTTTTTCTAGGATTACAATTATCAGCAGGGTTAACAGTCTTGACCCAATTAAATTATTATAGGTATGCCAAAATATAATATATAAATGTTGTGAATGGGAACAGAATTGATTGTTTTGGAACGTCTTATTAAGATTAGAATTTTTAGGTCAGAATTAATTTCATATTAATTTACATCTTAACCCTGAAAATTTAAGAATTCCAATTCCACTTAAATTCCGTTCCCATAACATACACATATTCAATATAAAGAGAGACCCCTCCAAATGCGTCATAGTAAAAAATTCAAAAATATGCACTTAGTGAGAGCGTGCATTTACAGGGACAAAAGATATAGTGCTATTAATAAGTGGGACCAGATTATACTATGCACTTAAAGGTATTTGACGTATAGAATGCATCTATGGAAGATGCATTTAGGAAGGTCTCTGTATATTGTTTCGTTAGATTAATGCAAATTGACTAAAAAAAACTACTATAGTATTATTCTTGGTGCGACATCTTTAAGTATTGTTTCTATATATCCGTTAATGAAACGCGTAACATTTTGGCCGCAAATCTACCTTGGTACGTGATTATTTAATGAATACATAAAAAATCATATTCGACATTGGGATTGAATTAATTTACGATAATAGGATTAGCTTTTAATTGGGGTGCATTATTGGGTTGGCCAGCGATGATTGGCAGTAACGAATGGTCAGTTACTCTCCCATTATATTTTGCCGGTGTGTGTTGGACGTTGGTGTACGACACGATTTATGCACATCAGGTGAATAAGTTCACAGGAAATTGCAACCATTTTTAGAACTCTAATTCTTTTAATTAGACATTTACCTACACAATTTGTCACTTTTTTTATTATGCTTAGGACAAGAGCTTTGATAGCGTTATTGGAGTAAAGTCAACTGCTCTCTTGTTCGGAGACAGGACTCGACAATGGTTAAGTTTTTTCTCAGGATCAATGGTAGCGTTTCTCATTCTAGCAGGACAGATGAACGGCCATGATTGGCCTTTCTATTCAATCTCTGTTCTAGGTACAGGAACTCACCTTGCATGGCAGCTTCGTACGGTAAATTTTGATGACGTGGCTGATTGTGATAGAAAGTTCCGTAATAATAGATGGATTGGCATCTTAGTGTTGAGTGGTATTTTGGGTGATATCGCTTGGAAAACTTTAGATATTGGCCAATCGAAAAGCATTTCGGAAATAGATTAATAGTATGTTTAAATACAATAATAACATTGTCCAATCTATTTCTATTAGTTTATTCGGTTCTATAGTAATTGTTTGCGAAATTATGTTTAAACGCATTTACAAAAGAAAGAAATTGGTAATAATGAACTGGTGAACTTTTAAAATTAAAAATTCAGGATTGATACTTTGAAGTCTTACTAAAGTCCTACAACGCGTAAAATTCACGATTCTTAAATTTCCATCTCTACCTCGTTCCTTTATCCTTCTGATCGATATCGGGATCAATTATATGCCCCAGCAAAATTTGCAACCTTTCTAATGCCACATTTTGTAGGTAATTACCATCCAACGTTTTAGTATCGTTGTCCTTATTATTACTACACCATCGCGAGGGTGAAAATAATCTAGCCCAATTCCATTCCGCCTCTGGTGAGGGTCTACAAGTTATTGTCATTGGGTATTCTAAGATAGTGAACAGAAGGTGATCAAGGAGATAAATTTGAGCTTGGAGTAAGTCGTTATGTAGAGTATTGTATGCGATAGCATGATCATTAGCCATAAACGAGGAATACTCTTCAGGTGAAAAACGGAGAAAGGATGAATCTTGACACGCCGTAATACTTATAAATTCTTTAACGAATGGATGCTCACAAGAATGTATCGGTATGTTTTGTAAAGAAGTTTTGTCCTTATGAGGTTGGTTCAGCCCGCGTTGTTTGATATAAACCTCAGTGAACTTCTC
This sequence comes from Cetraspora pellucida, assembly GCA_910591915.1. NCBI lineage: Eukaryota > Fungi > Glomeromycota > Glomeromycetes > Diversisporales > Gigasporaceae > Cetraspora > Cetraspora pellucida. The sequence continues at coordinate 14,217 of CAJVQA010006078.1, forward strand.
ATCACTCCATTCTTGCCGAAACTCTTCTTCCTCTATCCCTTGTTCTGAAATCATGAATTCAGTCGTAAGCCAATTTCCATTATCTTCACTCAGTTGAATAAAATGATTCCAGCTATTCAACTCTTCGTTATCATTATTTCTTCCAGTTTCTTGCCTCTTTCTTTCAAGATTTGAAAAACGAAAGGAATCTGCCGTATTTCTTCCTTGTTCAATTAATTTCCTTGTCGAGGAAGCAATGCCATAATCTTGAAAATACTTGTTTGCAAAAAGCGAGAGCGGGCTGTTGGATAACCCATTACCAGCGCAGGATGATGTTACTATTGTAGACATCTTAGTTTGTAAAGGAAAAAAAACTTGTCAATTTTAAATTTAAAGTTTATAATAACACGTGATAAGTGACCGATCGTTCCCAGATTATCATAGATTTTTGATGCCAAAATCAAATCGTGAACACGGATCAGCCCGCGATAGTAGATGAAATATAATGATCTTTTTTCTATAATACGTAATATTTAATTGGTCCCAAGTCTAAAATACCATATATTTTTTGAACTCACGTCTAAAGCAGTATCGTAGCAATATAAGGACGATACGTATATCGAACTTATTGCAGTATGCGATACAGTTATACTGTACGTACGTAGCTATGTTGTAAACAAATATTTATAAGTACTTCCTTACCAAAAATTTTCAATAAGGTTATGATTATCATTTTTTTATAGTTATTTTTTATTGGCAACTTCTCAATATTTACATATTAATTTTTATTTATATAATGACAGAGTAGAAATTTTTTTTTATAGTTAAAGTCCCTATCTTGGGGATGCAACGTTTTTATTCAAGTATATTAGAACACGGCATGCCATCAGGGGCTCACCTTACATTGGAGATTACAACTAGTCACATGTGCATTTTTGGTGCCTAATTTAAGTAGTCTGTTTACACATTGTTATATAAGTTTTACATTAGTTGTCATACTTGCAAGCTGATTAGAGGTCTTGCCTACAGTGGCCTACCATATAAGTGTGGATATTTTTTAAAAAATTATAACAAGCTGATTAAAAAAGATATTAAACTAAAAATAGTATCATAAATTCATTAAATCCAAAA
>CAJVQA010006079.1:0-15323 GCA_910591915.1 Cetraspora pellucida
GCCCTTGTAGAGTTCACCCAAACCCCAGCACCTACTTCACAGCATATCCCTAGTACTTATAGTATACCCCTGCTTTGACCCCAGACTTTCAATTCAGATAGCCCGGTAGGACTGTAACCTGTCCTTGGTATATCGAGCCGGCCCGATATCCTTTTCCTCCAGTTCGGTTCCGGTAGCCCGGTTGGTGGTACCCCTCACCTGAGGTTCTTGCCCGTCCGGCTCCTCCATATTGGTATCCGTTTCCTAGGTCTAGCCTTTACAGTGGTACCATCAAAGATCTGTGTTACCTCTCTACTCGGGTCTTTCCAAGTGGGCTCCAGTTTCTCAGTTCTACAGATTTATACAGCTATAGGAACTTATTTTAGGTTTGCACCGCCTGGTACCGGTTTGCATTCCTCTGTGTAACCAAGGTTACACATATGCCCCATGACCTGCCAGTCATGCTGGTGTGACCATAGTTACAGGTATCCTATCCCAACTGATTAACAGAATGCCATCGCCGTAATATCGTCTATGTATTACATAGGTGATTATTCAAATTTTCGCTGTCGGTAGGTTTTGAACTCACAACCTACCACTTAGGGGGTTGACAACTTATCCACTTCACTAAGTTGCCACACCCCTTATTATTTATGCTAATTACACTACATCTCCTAATTATACTAATTATGCTATATCTGCTAATTATGCTCTGTATATGTGCTATATCTAATAATTATTGTATATTAATATTTCATTATTCAGTCTAATTTAAATAGAATATTGGTGATCCTATTTTAGATCATAACAGTATAAAAACAGAAATATAAAGTAACAGAAAAATGAAGAAACAAAAAGATAAAAAATTAAAAAAATAAAGAAACAAAAAAAAAGAAAATTAGAGAAATAAAGAGTTAAAAAAATAGAATTAAAGAGATAAAAAGTTAAAAAGATAAAAAGCTAAAGCAATTAATAAAATAACATAAAAAAAAGATTATCTTTAATAATTTGTAATAAACTAAGAACAAAAATTCTAATAAAAAATATAAGTAATTTATTAATAAGAGTTAAAAAAAAATTTAAATAATATAATAAAGAAATGTTTATATACTTACCAAACCATTTTTTATACTTTATTAAATTATTTAGTTGTTATTAGTATTGGCAGTTAAAACTATTTTTAACAAATGGTGAAAGATAAAACCTGTCAAAATGGTAAAATAGTAAAACTCTAATGAAACATCAAAATTCTGGCAAAACTCCTGCTAAAGTTGAACCTTTAGAAAAACTTAAAACTTAATAAAGATTAATTTTTCTAAGACTTCTGAAAAGATTAAGCTGTTTATTTTTATAATATAATTAGTAAAAATTTAAAAAACTTTATTTTTTTATTAAATTCATACAACAATAATTAACAAAATTAGCTAATTAAATTGTTGTATGAGAAATAAAAGTACTATGCTATGCTATATATATATAAATAAAAAATATTAATAATTATATAAAAAACTTAATTTTCTTCAATTATCTTTCTATACTTGCTTGCTTAACCTTTTTTCAAATGTTGCTAGCTATAAGCAGTTTCATCAGTTTTACAGTTTTATCATTTTTACCAAATTCACCATTTTGCTATTTTATTATTTTGATTTTTTTTTTGATGAAAGTTGAAACTAGTTTTGACTTTCATTTGTGGCAAGACTCTTAAGTTTAACCTGCCAATACTAATTGTTATTACACAATTCTTAATAAAATTGAGAGCCTACTTTTATATAAACAATTATCGAATGTTTATTTATGTAAAAAGGCTTTATGAATAGGCTCTTAAGTTAACTAGTAAGTAGCTGATAAAAATTCAAGAATCAACAACCTATTAAATAGATTTTTAATCTTGTTATATAAATAAAAATAAAATAATAAATTTGATATAATTAAATTAATGAAAAATACAAAAAACAAAAAAAAAACAAAAAAATAATTAAATAAAAAAAACAAGAATATATTTATTTATCCAAGGTGCAGTATATATTATATATTGTCTTAATATATATTATGTAATATTTAAATTATTAAATTTTAACTGCTAATAGATAATTACCTAGTCTATATATGTATAACATTATATAAGAGAAGAAAAGAAATCATTTAATTTTTTAGAAAAGTGAAGAGTTAGAATTCTATCAGGTCTATACAATGCTATATTAATATTAAATTATTTATAATATGTACTAACTTTAATTAAAGAATTTTTTAGATAATAAATTTTATATATACATTACTTCACATATTTAATTTAATATTTTTTAGTTTATTTTTGTAATTTGTTATATATTATATAGTGCACCTTATTGATTTAGCTAATAAAATAGCATAATTCAGATTACACAATTTAGAGTATTCTTAAACACCACAATTTAAAGGTTAAAAAGTGTCAAAATAAATTTTATTTAGCAAAAAATATTTAAAATTAGTTAAAGGAATTTTTTATTACAATAATTATGCATAACTTGATAATGTTTATTATGTAAATAAAGTATTTTTAATTAGTAAAAAGTTTAAATAAGTTGTTATTTTAATTAACAAACTTTTTACAACAAACTACCTTTTTTTTATACTTTCTTTGAAAATTTTATGATCAATTAAGTATTCAAAAAGATCACTCAAACAAAATTGCTATTCAACAAATTATAATTTTACTTCTTGCATTAAAAGTGTTTATAAAAAATAAAAAAAATTGAGAAGCCCAAATTATTATTGCTTGATTAGAACTTTATTAATATATATATTGATGAAATAATATATAGAAAAAGGTTCACTATATTGAAACAATACTAATACTAATTTACTTATATATAACTATATTATAGGTATTAGAGTTTTTCTTTATAAAAATTATATAACTATAATGAGAATTGCCAGAAAATAGAATGGTATCTGAATGTAAAGTCTTTGCACTTTTATTGCAGCCTTAGAGTCTAAATTATTTAAAAATAAGGTTCTTGCACTGCTAATACAACTATGAAGCTATAGAGCAACTTAACTGCTTTTTACAAATATAAAACTTTCAGATTAGAATTTTAGATTCTTGTACTGCTCTTGTAGTCATAGAGTCTATTATCATAAGTTCTTGCACTGTGTACAACTATGAAGCTTATAAATATATATATATTTTGTTTTTAGGACTGAATAAGTAGGGAGGGTATCGAAGCCAGTCTAACTACTAGGCAAACAATAGTAAACATAAAAATACAAATTTTTCTCAAAGGAACAACTCTTAAATAATTATCTCTAAACTAATTATCAACCCTTCTTACTCTATGTCACTGCAAAACTTTATAACATTCCCCTATCCTTAGTTAATAATTACCACTTATTTTCAATTCATAGATAACCAATTTAAAATATTTATATATTATTTCAGTACTAACAAGAAACAATGAAAACATTAAACCATAAAAAGATACATATTTGTATACAAATAATTTGCTTTTAAAGTCATCTAATCTTGCAATAATGATCACTTTATTACTGTTTCTCAAAACAACAACAAATACTTATTATCTTTTAACTTTTATTCAAATATTGATAGTATTTAGTTCTAAAGTGATATAGTATTTGGAGTTTAAAATCTTTGGTGAAGATGGCTTTTCTTGATTAAAGTTACTTGGTAATATATGAAAATTAGTATCTAAACAAATTATTGTAATATATCTAATATAAATTATAAAATTTATTATAAAAAAAAAAGAATTGTACTTTTTTATATTAGGCAGCAGTTTATTTAAAATTCTTTACAACTATAAACCTAGTCTTAATCTGTCTCTAACTCAAATTTGATAATAGTAAAATAGGATACACTAAATATACCAATGTATTATTAAATTTTTTTCTAATTTTTACAAGTTTTTATATAGAATTTTTAAGGTTATACAAATTTTATTATTATTATACAATATTAATTTGGCTAATAGTTACTGCTTTATTTCAATAAGTTGTTTTTTATTTGATTCAAAAACTTTATTTATACTGTAAAAATATTAATACAATATTATTTAAAGATTTCATTATCAGGTTGGTTGGGCTCCATAGCTTAATTGTTAAACTGCTAACTTCCCACAGATAAGGTCAATGGTTCAAGTCAGGCTGAAGGCAAAATTTAAGAATTTTAATTCTGTAATCTAATATAAGAGCCAAATTGGATGTAAAGCCCTGTGGTAAGTCCCAAGATGAAGTACAAGAATGAATTAGGAATTCCTGGAAGAAGATTGACTTTGCAGAGAGAAGGCACTATGTGTGACAGTAACATTACTGAAGGTTCTACTACTAAAAGCATTGCATGAGTAAGTCTTATTGAGATGAGGCAGCATCAACATCTCTGTACTCAACTTGCAGAGACTTAATTGGAAGGGTAATACTAATATAGTTAAAACTGAAGTAATGAGTGAAGTGGTGCATGCAAAGAAGATCTGTGACAAAGGATTGGTCTAACCAAAATTGGAACATCTTAGGCAGGTACTATAAACCCTTAAGAAGCAAAAAAATAGTCATACATTACAACATCATTGATGGTTACTATACTCAACATAATAAGTTAAGGTTCTAGGCTCTCTTGCAATACCAAATTGAAAGTACAATAGTACTACAACTATAGGAATATACAAAAAAGAATACATAGTAGCTGCAGATGATAATTCAAAATCTCGATAACTCCAGCCATGCCGATTGGTACCAATACATAGAGGGCTGTATATACCAAATTGGTAGCAAGAAACTGCTGAAGTCAACCAATTTGGGAGAAGAGATAGGTAACTGCAGAAAGTAGATAGAGGGACTATGATTAGATAAAATTAGAGAATATAGTATTACAAGATGGCTACAACCTTATCTTAATTAGTAACAATAGTTGAAACACTATAATACTAGTCTTAATTTAGAAAAGTATAGATATAATGTCACATTGGATGTCTATATAGTAATATAATAGCACAAATAAAATATAATAACTCTAATGTATTAATCCAGTATTAATTAAAATAAAGTATTATGATTGGCATTATAAAAAAAAAAAAAAAAAAAAAATTTCACTATCAGAAAAGCCTTGTTCAAAAACAATTTCATTATATAACTTTTGCAATTAAATAAAATCTTTATATATTGTGAAATTAGAGAGGGTATTTTTGAAAAAAATTGTGATAGAATTTTGGTTTCTACAATTTGTAGGTTGAAGTTTATGTTTTTGAATAAATTTTAAAGTAGAAAAATACATTTTATATTCTGAACAACTTAAGCATTAATGCATTTTTGTTGAAATTGAGAGACAATGCTTGTTATAAAGAGGAATTTTAAGTTTATTATAGTGTTCAAGAATATGAATAGGGTTTAAAAAATAGCAGTTACATTTTTGGATAACAGAAGGTAAGAATTCATTATTTTTTTTACAATAAAACAGTTGCTTCTAGTGCCTAAGAAGGCTTGCAACATTTTTAATTATAAGATTTATTGATATCAAATAAATAATAATAAATTTGGCAATATTTTTCAATCCACTGCCATGAAATTTTTTATTTACAAACATGTTATTATATGTATCTAAATATTAACTTGTACAGTTTTTTTATAAATCTTGTCACATTACCAAATATCACAAAGTTTTTTTTCTAAAAAGTAAAAATTTTTTATTGCTAATTCTTTATCAATTACTTTTCCTTGTGAGTTAAGATGAGCACCAAAATGGTCTATAGGCAACACAATACCAGCTAATTTAGAAAAAAGAAAAACCATGCTTCATTCTACAAAATTGTAAAAAGATTGTCCTGGTGTATAAGTACAGACTAAAAGATAGTTAAGATCCAAAAAACAAAAAACTTACAATATTCTATAATATTTTTTAAATATTTTTGATTTCATCTAGTCTATCATCTATTAACAAAATTTATAATAGTTTAACTTTGTCTTCTGTATATATAATTTCATTATATTCTTTAGAATTTATGATTAAATTCAAGTTAACTATATGAGTTGCTGCAGTTATACTTACAAAATTTTCAGACTGAATATAAATTGAAAGATACCTTAAGCAAAAATTATATATTTGTATCTTTTGAATTAATTAAAAAATATATAAAAGGTATAAGCTTCATTTTATTTCCTAAAAGAAAATTATGATCAGGTATAAAAATAGGTTCATTAATTGTTTTAACTGATTTAAAAGTTTAACTGACAGCTAGAATTTCCAAGAGGACTTTTGCTTTATCATTTTAAGAGATAATTATAGAATAATTAGAAAATAGTAAAGCAAAAGTTTGAGCACCCTTTACTGAAGCAAAGCAATAATGGCTATTAGGATAATCAAATTTTTTATTTAATTATACTGACCAAATTTGAACCATTGAGAATAATAATACTGCTTTGCTGAAAAAGTGTTAAGATGCTTTGGCCAAAAATAAGTTAACAAAGTTTGTTCGCTTATATAAAGTTCATATTTTTCCTCAAGTGCTTTCTTTAAATAGGTAATAGTTTAACTTTAATTATAGATTTTTTATGCTTTTAGTTAGCCTTACCAAATTCAACACAATTATAAATATTTTCAAGAAGACCCACATTTTGTGCAAGCATTGATGGTCTTCTAGGACTATCCTATTGCTCAACAATACCTTTCTTACTAAGTTGCCTTTTTCTTTGCTATCATCCAGGCTTGATTATTTGTATATTGTTTAAGTGCATCAACTTTTTTCAAGCATTCATTAATAACATTTTTGTTTTTTTATATTTGAACAAAAAAATCATATTGAATACTTACATCTGTAGCTAAATTAAACAAGAATTCAAATTCAAGAATTTTTGCTTTTGCAACTTTCTCAATAATATAATTTTTTTAATTTTTTTATAACAAAAGAAAAAGTTTGTTAAATTTTATTAAAATTTTCTAATAGAAAAGCTTGTAAAGCTATAAGCATTAGCTATAAAATATTTATATATACAAATATTATTTGTATTAAAGCTATACTCTTCTATTTAACTGTTGCTTTAACTTAAATCAAATCTTTAAACAATAAAAACACAATAGAATTTATCTTATTCCAAAATATAATACATTCAATAATAATTTAAATCTAATCTGCCTTATAAGTCTTATCAAGCATATTTAAAAGTTTATACAAAAATTATTATTATTAGAATTTATATTATGCTTTCTTAACATTTTATTTTCTTAATATACAATTATGTTGCTTTATCTAACAACAGCACATCTATACTAATTCATATATTTAATAATCTTACTAAAAATACATTATATAATTATAATTATTTGGTTTTATCTTAAGATATAAGCAAAGCATATGACTTTATTAATTTTACCTTTTCTAAAAGTTTTTTAATATTTTGTTTTTTTTTATTTTATTACCAATCTTACTATTACATATTTACTAATTAACAAATTTAAGTTATTAGAAATCTTGGCTTATTATATTATTTTTTGTACTTAACAGTATTAATTAGAATAAAACTATTATTTTCTTTTTTAATAAAATTTACTATGATTCACTTATCTTATATATTTACAACAACTTTAAAGACTATAGTATACAATTTTTTTGGCTAACTAATTTTAAATATCAAATACACAATAAGCTTAACAATATTGCTCAGTTTTTGTTATATAAATAATACTTTTTAGATTGTATTTTTATAACAAGTATTACAAATTTTTTTTATAGTTAAATAATTTTTTAATATAACTAATATTTAAATTAAATCTTCTAAATCTGTATTTACAACTAATAACAAACAAATAAACTATACTTTTATTATAAACAATAACTATCTTCTTAATTTTTTTTATCAAATAAAACTATTTAAATTTCTTAAATATTGGTTTACATTTAACAATAAACAAACCAAAATAATTATTGTAAAATTATCATATTTTATTAAAATTGTAAGCAATAAGCAAATTACTAACATTTATACATATTACATTATTATTTTTTTTTATAATAAGAATTTGTAAATTTGTTTTATTTAGCTTTATGCTATTATTACAATTTTTATATTATTATTTGTATTACTTTATTTCTTTTCTTTTTTTTAAAAAAAAATATTAAAGTGAGTACTTGTAACCCAGGATTTTATTAATAATATATTTGGCTAATAGTTGTATTACAACTACAGGAGGCAATTATAGAAAGAGTGTACAACTAGCAACTTGTATAACTTTAATCATTGTCTAATTTAAGTAGTCTGCCTAAAGGTTCTACACTAATTACTATACCTGGAATCTGCTTGTAGGTTTTCTATTTAACCACTCTAGTTTCTATATCCATCTATCTACTTCTGTTTACCAATAACCTTGACCAATGCTAATAAAAATATGCCATAGCTACTAAATTTTTAAAGCAGTTTTTTGAAACCTTTAACTTTGTACTAAACCTTTTAGAATCTTCTGTATTCTATTCTTATAGCTGACCTGGTATTGCTATGGCTAAAACCAACACTGATGGTTAGGGCATATTATTCAACTGCTATGCTCTTGTAGAGTTCATCCCAACCTCAGTACTGACTTTACAACATATCCTTACTACTTTGGTATTCAATTCAAGTTTCACCAAGCTGCCATTCTAGATAACCCAGAAAGGTAGGTCAAAACTATACATCTCTGATTTACATGTTTGCCAGCATGTACTCTTTTTCTCTAAAATTTATTAATTCTGATGGCCTGGTTGGTTCATCTAGTCTCTTCTCAAAGACCAGCAGATTTGCCTAGTTTCACAAGTTATAGTTCTATTTTATAAGTCTAGTCTTTATAGTAGCACTGTTAAAAATTCAGATTACCTCTCTACTTAGGTCTTTCAGTAGGCTTTCATCTTTTTATTTAGTTTGTGATTTATATGATCTAAGGACTTATCTTAAGTTCATACTACCTAGTACTGATTTGTGTTCCTTTGTACAACATTGTATGAGTGCATAGACCTTTCAGTCATGCTAGTATAATACAGATTACAGATATCTAATTTCAACCAATTATAGAAAACAGTTAACCATAACACAGAAAGAATTGCAAATTTTTATTGTCATTAAGATTTGAACTCTAGACCTGCCACTTGGAGGATGCCAATCTATCTACTTCACTAGATCACCACACTTTTGTATTACTATATTTTTTTGTACTATAGCCATACAATATAATATTATTTCTATATCTTTCTATTCTATTATTAAAACTAAAGTATTTTAATTATTATTACTTAACTGAGATAAAGCTGTAGCTATCTTGTTATACTATATTTTTTAATTTTAACTAATTATAATCATCTTATTATTTTTTTGCAATAACTCTTTTCTTTTTTCAGATTAATTGACTTTGGCAGTTTTTTTTTTTGTTACTAATTTGGTATACATAGCCTTTTATATGTTGATATCTATTAGCAGTCAAATTTATTAAAATTTTGGCTTCTTATTTGCAACTACTATGTATTTTTTTAATGTACTTCCATTGTTAGTTTGATCTGTAGCATAAGCATGCAGATGCTTTTTGCAATTATATGCCAAATATACTACTACTATTATACTATTGTACTTTTAGCTTGGTATTGTAAGAAGGTTTAAAACTTTGACTTACTACATATGAGTGTAGTGATCATTAATAATGTTGTAATATACAACTTTGTTCTGCTTTTTTAAAATTTATAGTATTTGCTAATAATGTTTCAATTTTGGTTAAACTAATCTTTTATTACAGATCTTTTTTGCATGCCCACTTTATTTACTACTTTAGTTATATTAGTATCATCTTTTTAATCAAGCACTCTGCAATTTAAATACAAAAATGTTAGTGCTACCATCTTTTAGAAAACTTACTTGTATAATACTTCATATAACAAACCTTCTTTAACATTACTGCCATATATAGTATTTTTTTTCTGCAAAGATAATCTTTTTAAGAATTTCTAATCTATTTTTGTACTTTATCTTATGACTTTTTATAAGGCTTTATATCAGATATACTTCTATTTTAGGTTAAAGAGTTTAAAATTTTTAGACTTTGCTTTTAGTTTAACTTGAACTATTGACCTTATCTGTAAGAAGTTGACAGCCTAATTATTACACTATAGAACTTAATCTTTCATTATATTATTAATATTATTATTAGCTTTAGAATAAATATTATTTTTATAATTTTATTCTTAGCCAAAATATATATAACAAAATCCTTACAAGTTATATAAAACTTGTAAAAAACAAAGCCAAACTCATTATACAATCTCTATTAGCACATTACTTCATTTTTAGCTATATAATATTTGTAATAACATCATATTACAAACCTTATTAAAAGATTTAATTTTTTTAATCTTTTAGAAATAAGTACTTATATTAGACTTTACAACTTCAAAATAACTTGTAATCATTTACTAGTATTCTAATTCTATTATAGATAAGGCTAGCAAATATTTTTTTAACTTCAAAATTATTTAACTTTTAACATCTTAATATAATTTTTGCATTTAATTCATTATATAATATTTAACACTCTATTTAAAAAAAGTTTATTTTACTTAAATTACTACTTTCATTATATTTTAAATACTCAATATTTAAAAAATAATTTAGATACCACTATATTCTTTATTAAAACCAACTTATTATATTTAATAACTTATGTTTTTTGGATTAAAAAAACATATCTCTATATATAAACAAATTATTAAAGGTAAACAACTATTTTGGTTTAATTATTTAGAAAGCCAAGCTACAAACACTTATATAATTATATACTCTACTAACAGTTACACTTTACTAGTACAAACTATTATAATTATTTAACTGAATATTTTTTTATACAAAAAACTATGGCCTATTATGTATTTAATAATTAAATCATTACTAACAAAGTAAGAAACCAATTTTTATTTTAGGAACTATTTTATACTTACTGTTAATGTTATATAGAATTATAATTCATTTGTCTTTATCTTTTTTTATCTATTCAATTACAAATATGTCTAGACTATAAAGTAAATTTTAAGATATTTCAAATATTAACTAAAATTTATAATTTATTAATTACAAACTAATTACTACATTAGCTTAATTTACAATCTTATCTGCAATATTTCTTAAATTTAAATATCTTAATATTAGATTTTTTATTACTTTTACAAGAAACCTGAATACTATTTTAGTATACTAAAAAAATATATAAATTTATACAATAATGCTTTAGCTATATATAGGCAAACCAACTAAATTACAATTACTGATGCAAATATTTACAAACTATTAATATTTTGATTAAGCAAATACTTATATTACAATATTTCTTAAATAATAACTTTATTACTTATATCTTTTTTATAATTTATAAGACTATTTATTATACAAAAAGCTTTTTACAAATCTAAAATAAGGATAAACAAATACTCAAAGCAATTAGAGCTATAGTTAACAATGCACTTCAAAAAAGCTTATATTACTATTACTAGCTTTTAATAAATTTCTAAACATATTTAACTAATTTTATTATTTATATTTCAATTACACAAAGATTATATACAAAAAAAACTATTAATATACTAAAAAAAATCTTTAAGTCTAATACATAACAACCCTATTATTGATAGGTCTAACAAACATACTACTAACTTTAAAATTATTCAATTTTTTAAACACTTTAGTATTATATTTGCATCTAATTCATTATACAACATCCCATATACTGTTCAAGAAAGATCTATTTCACTTGAATTACTACTTTCATTACATTCAAAATACTTAATATTTAAAAAACAACTTAGATACCATTGCATTTTTTACTTAAATCAACTAACTATATTCGATAACTTATGTTTTTTAGATTAGAATCTATATTTATATGCATAAACAAAATTCCTAAAGCCAAACAATTACTCTGGTTTAACTATCTAGAAGATCAAACTACAAGCCACTTATACAATTATACTTTTTACTAACATCTACACTTACCTAATACAAACTATTATAGTTATTCAACTAGACACTTTTTTTTATAAAAAAAAACTATGGCTTATTACAATACTTGATAATCAAATCATTACTGACAAAGCCAGAAGACAACTTTCTTTTTCAGAAATTATTTTTATTACTTACTAACAATGTCACATAGAACAACAATTTACTTGTTTATATCTACCTCTATCTATTCAATCACAAACATGTTCAGATTGTTTTCTTAACTCTTATACAATTACCAATAAATGTACAATTAGTATTTTTATTAATTTCTTTTCTAAATTTTTGGTCAAGTTAATACACATAACAAAACCCTTAACTTCAATGCTAATCATCTTGATCTTATATACTCTATTGCAATTCAATATTCTATTTAAATTTTAAACTCTCCTAATATTAATATTACAATATACTTAATCCCAATCATATTTGAACTTGATACTAAACAGACAATCTTCAACAAATTACTAACTACAATGCACAATTATCAGAACTTCATTTTTATACAAATAGCTCAGTCATCAACCTGGAGACCTCACAATGCTCTATAGACATTAGATGGGCCCAAATTTTAAACAACAATATATTGTATACATTTTAAGTCCAAATAAGATACTAGCCTTGCTCATTTAAGTCTGAGCTCACTGCTATTTTATTAACTTTTATTATTGTTTCAAAAAACTGTACTATATATATATATACTGACTCACAGTCTGTAATCTTTAAATATTACAGTTTTTCAAACTTAACTCATATCCTATGCTATACACATATATTATATTTCTTATTATAAAATATACTTATTAACTTTGTCAAATTATACAATATTTATATTATTTTTTACAAAGTTACTGCTTATTAGAATATTTAGTACAATAATCTTGCAGACCAACTTGTATGCAATTATCACAATTTGCCATATCTTACCTTTATGTCTTACAATATTTACAACTTTGCATATATCTTAAACTTTAAAAAGTTTCTTTTAAAATTACCTATTTGATGCAGTATCTGTATAATATATATATACATATTTATACAATACATTATGAATTATACAAAACCATTTTCAAAATAGCACAAAATTTTTAATCAAGTTAATTGGCAAGCTATCTGGCTATATATCAACAACAATCAAAAAATCTCAAACTTTTCACACAGCTTTCAGTTTTCTACTCTTAAATTCTTCAGAATTAAAATTCTATTAGATGATCTTCTTACTTTATACATTTTATGCAAATGATATTACTCTTACTTACCCATTTGTTATCACTGTTATCAAATCAGTTTTTACCTTTATTGAACAACTTGTTTATCTAATCAACTGCTATACAGTTTTATAGATATTTCATACAATATACTTTAAATACTAAAATACTTGATACTATATCAAATACTATAACCAATCAGCATAGCCAAATTAAGCTATTAAATAGTATGACTATTCACAGTATATCAAATTTACCTTTAGTCTTTTCAACTCTAACAGGTCTAATATCAAATGAACTTATTGACATTATTACAACTTTGTTATTCAAAAAAATAGTCACAATACTCATAATCAAGTTTTTATTTTATCTTAATCAACAAATTTATTACAAAATCTGAATTTCATATTGTATCTTAAGATTTACAGCCCAACTTTCTAAATATAACATACCTTCAAATACAGCATTACTTTTATTATACTCTTTTTCACTTAATTCTATTAGTTCAAAAATAAACTTCTAGTATATCTAATAGATTAAATATCAAACCAATTACCTATATATAATTATTAACACTCAAATCTAAGTGAGCTTTGGTCACTCTGGTTGGTTTAGATTGCAGATAAATTAGTCTGAGCTTCTATTCTTTCTATAATATTTTAAAAACAAAGTTGTACTTTATATAAAATCTCAATTAAATATTTAATAAAGATAAAGACATGGCCTTATTATTAATAATAATAAAAAAAAATCTTTAAGTTTGCTAAATTAGCAAACAACTACTTTGTAAAACTTTAAACATTATTTAAAAAATATCAAATATTTCTTTTAAAATTATAAATCTACTTTCCAATAATAAATAAATAATTATTATAATACTTTTTATATTTTAAATACAAACTTGCTAATTATTTTAATTTCAAATTCATGCTTTTAATTTTTAGTTAGTTTAAAGAAGTGTGGCAACTTAGTGAAGTAGATTAGTTGTCAACCTCCCAAGTGGTAGGTAGTGAGTTCAAAACTCACTGATAGTAAAAATTTGAATAATCACTTATATAAATATAGATGAAATACTGGTAATGGCATTCTGTTAATCAGTTGAGATAAGATACCTGTAACATGATTACATTAGCATAACTGGCAGATTATGTGGCATCTGCATAATGTTGAAGTTATACAGAGAAATACAAACTGGCATCAGGTGATGCAAACTCAAGATAAGTCCTTATGGCTATATAAATTCATGAACTGAAAGGCTGAAGCCTATATGGAAAGATCCAGGTAGAGGTAATACAGATCTTTAACAGTACTACTGTAAAGCCTAGACCTAGGAAATAAATACTAATATAAAAGAAATTAGGCAAGCAAGAACCTTAAATAAAAGATACCACTAACCAAACTGCCAGAAGTCTTGAACTGAAAGAAAAGGACCTTGAAGCACAGACTTTAGAATACCAGAAACAGGCCATAGTTCTTTTGGACTATTTGGATTAGAAGTCTGAAATCAGAAGTAAAGGTATACTATAAGTACTAGAAATATGTTGTGAAGTTGGTGTTAGGGTCTAAGTAATCTCTACAAGAATGAGCCCTGTTAACAAAAGACTAAATGTGAGTAGTTAGTTAGTAAAGAGGCCCCTTAGAGCCTTACAGTCAGATGATGTACTTTTAAATATATAATGGCTTAATAGATGTACAAACAAAAAGGTTAAGATTAGGTTAGATAGCACTTTGGTATACAGAAACTTGTGTGCTATTTGTTAGTATAAGTATAAGGATCAGAGTGTTTAAATAGGTAATCTTTTAGTAGATTGCAAATATGGCAGCTAATGTAAAATCTGCTGTGCAGGCAGACTATTTAAAATAGACAACCAAAAGTTGTATATATAGTTAGTTGTAGACTCACTTTGTACAAGTTATATAACTATAATTAAAATACAATAAAGGCAATAGTTACTGATAACCACAGCCTTAGTGAAAGCAAAAAAAAAAACTTTTAGTTTATAAAAAAATATAGTAACATAATAAAATAAACAAGTTGTCTTTTTTTCAAGTAGCAGATTAGAAGTTTAAAACCTACTGTTATAGAACGATTTATTATTATTTTATTATTAGTTATTATTATTATTATTATATTATTATTATTATATTATT
>CAJVQA010006080.1:0-15316 GCA_910591915.1 Cetraspora pellucida
CAATAGCCCTGCGGCGAATTTTTTTGATTCACTTTTAAACTTGCCAAATGTATAATATTCATTAGTAATTCCATCGACATAACAGACTTTGTCATCTGGAATTCCCTTTGGGTTATTTGTTATGAATTGATATATCCCTTCTTCTGGAATTTTAATATCAGGGAGTTTAGACTTGAAAAACATTTTCATCCAATATTAGGCAAATTTAAGCTGTTTACGCTGTATATTGTAATCTGAAGGAAAATATAACAATGGTTGGAAAATTTGTGTTGTGATTTAATTATTATTGACAGTACGTTCATATTCTCTAAAATTTGTCCATCCATTTTATAGTTTACGAAACCGAATGAGATCATTATTTGTGTGATCTTGTTAAAGCCGAGGCAATCATACTATATCAGGAGATTTATTTAACTTTTGTAGGAACCTGCAGGATCTTAAATCGGAATTTTTACTCATTATAATTATTTCAATAATCAATGGTGATTAAATATATCAGATCTACATACTGCATAAACTGTATTTTTGATATCTAAATACGTAACCTTCTAACCATAACTGTATCAAAAGCGTAACTTTTTTTTTAACTCGGCTCACATATTTGGGAGAACGTCTAAAGCGGGAAACAAGCGTGCCATAAAACGTGATCTGAGTGCGAATTACAAAAAATGTTCAAGCCATTGGCGTGTAATCAGCCATATAATCCATTAGATCTTTATTTACTTATTGTTCATGTACTTACTAGGGGCCTGCAACCCGGGCTCACACCTGCGCCCAACAAAAAATCTGGGCATGGTGTTACGGCAAGAGAGAGCTTTGATATCTTCCAACCAGATTTAACTCAGTACCGCAAGCATTAAATCCGAAACCCGTAATTTACTTCGATAGACAAAGGCAAGAAAAATATCCTCCTCTCCTCACTAGCACAAGAAAGAATCCCTCTTTTTATACTAACTATTTATTATGCTATTAGACTCTAACTATAAAATGTTGTAATGATCGTCAAAGTATAATATAGGTTCGGTCATTCTCTAAATATAAGCTAAACTATTATAAAGTTACACGAGAGAAAGTATAATATTAAAAATTACATCATTTTTCTCTTCACTTCAACGATGAGCTACGTTTGAATCTGACTAATGTGTATGTTTTTATGTTCAAATGACTGATAATCTATTTATAATCTATTTATAGTCAACATTGATTCTTCAATAATACTTTCAGTCTTTGCCTAACATTTAATGTGTCATTTAAGTTGATTTCTATAGACTGCTTGGATCAAACCATTTTTATTATTATCTTCTAATTTATATATATCATTTCCTAGTTTTTCATGAATATGATATGGATTTGTTTATTTTTTTTGTACCTTTTCTTTAATTTGTATTATTAACTTGCTCAATATCTTAATACTATCACCTATTTCAAAAGTTTTCAAGAGATCTTGCTGAACATAATTTCATTTTTGCTACAACTGTAATTTGCAAATATTTTCTCAAGCTCAATTCTAGTTTTAAACAGCCTATCAATAATTTAAAAGTTCATATTAAAATGAGCATATTATATTGATCTTTTTTTGAGTTATTAATGGATATGTATCTATCATTAATTTTATAGTCAAAATAGTTTTTCTGTCTTATAAAAAATAAAATAGATTATGTTTGGTAATATTGTGTTTTGAAGTTCTTGATACAAACAGTGCTAAATAATTATTCTAATCTCTATAAAATAGACTTACATATTTTACGAATATTTTACATAAAGTTCTATTATATATTTTTACTAGTTCATTACTTTGTAGATAATATATTGTTAATAGTTTATATTTTATTTTAGTTTTTTCATATACTACTATTATTACTTTATTAACAAAAGAAAATTACTATATTTTACTATTGGTGATCATCACCAGTGATTTACAATATTTAAATTGAAATTTTTATCAAAGCACAACTTGATTTTTTTAATATTTAGAGTAAGGTTTAAAAGCTTAAGTTAGAAGAAAGAAAGGATTATACTCAGAATTTCACAGAGAATTTTTTTTATTAGAATCCCAAAGTAGTTTTGTTAATAAAATTTTATTTTATATTATACACTGGTGATGATCACCAGTAGTAATAAATAGCAAATCTCTTAACAAAATATAAATCTTAATTTAATTAAATTTGATAAAAATATTCATAATAGTTTATTATATTTTCTAATACAAAACCAAACAGATTTAATAGAACAGTTAAGTAATGTTCTTGATTTAAAATATTTAAAAAGATATTTTATAGTAATAACTAAATATTAATTACCTTTTCTTATTATAACTAATGATTCAACAATATTTAAATCAATACAATTAAATAATCAAATTATCTTAATTGAATATAATGCTTTTCTCTTAATAAGATTTTTATATTATTAATATATTTAACTGTTTTAGATAAAGGTTTTAATATTATTTATTATTTAATTTAATAATGTTTTAGTTTTATTTTTTTATCATCTAAATATCCAAATATAGAATCTTTATACAATGTTTTTAAAACTAATATTACTTTTTTTTTATAAATTTTTAAAACCTTATTTGGATTTTTTTGGTTTTTTAATATAAGATTTCTTCTTATATAAGATAATATTATATTTAAGTTTTTAATTTTTTTATTTGGTTCTTTGGATATTGCTAAAATATTTAAGCTTATCTAAGTAATTTATCAGAATTGTATATAATTGTTTAGAATTATTTTTTATTAAGAGAATTGCATGTTTAATTATACAAATATTAGCTTAATTTCTAGATTTGATATCCTCTGACTACTGTATCAGTGCTCAAAGATAGCCTGCCATACTAGCATGAGTTGATACTTATTACTAAAGAATTATTCAAACTTGTCTTTGAGGCTGTTCTAATAAGGCCTCTTATTACTATTAATTAACCTCTATATTGTATTTTCTATAAACTTTCTATTTCTTTTTTTTCTTTTTTTTTCTTTTTTTTTATACTCTTTTCTCTTTTCAATTTTTTATTTCTTAATTCTACTATCATTTCATTTACTGTTTTAGTTTGTTGTTTTGATACTCAGGTCTTGTTTTTTTTCTTTCTTATATTAATTCCTTGACTTTTTTTCTATTTATATACTTTGCTGCATCTTTCTTTTATATTGTTTTATAGAACTTATTCTATATCATATCTGCAATGCTTACTAAAAAGTTTCTTATTTTTTTTACTAAAACTAGTATATCTTGTACTCTTTTAACTACTTTTTCTTATAAAAGATCTTTGATAAGCTTCTTTTATACTTCTGTTTTTTTTTTCTTGTTTAACTTCAAATTGCTTCTTTTAGTTGCATTTGTGTAGTGTCTCATTTCTTGTCTTCTGATAGCTTACTCCATGCTACTGTTATTGCTACTGTTTTTGCCTTTAGTCAAAGGTTCTCATAAGCTGAACAGACTACTAAGTGATCTTGATCCTCTTTTTTCTTTTCTTTGTACATAATGCAATCTGACTTTATATATAGATCTGAACATCTTGTTACTAGTTTTTTAAGTGTTGGCATTTTTTCTTATATGTAATTAAAAAGTATACTAAGTCTTTTATTTTCTTTAGTTAAATTTCATTTAACTCCTTTTTGTTCTTAATTTTTTTCTATAACAGTGCCCAACAGTATTCTTTTTCTTCTTGTTTTGGTTCTATCTTTTTAATTATAAATAAAAAACTCCAATCTGCATTGTTTTTAATATTAAAAATTTTTTTAACAAAGTCTCATATTAGGCTTTCTACTACTATATTTTTTAAAAAAAAATGATACATTGGATCTTGAAACTAGCTTCACTGTAATTTTATCTGAATCTAGCAGATTTGCTTCTTTTTTTGCTAAAACATTTGTTTTTTATTCTATCTGTTATTGTTATAACCCTTTATTTTAATTAACTCTAATTCTATTTTATTTATTTTTACTATATTTTTTATATATATAATTAGGTTGTAATTTTTTCTTTTCATTCTTCTTCTGTTGGTTACATATTGACTATTATTAGATATACTTGCTATGGCTGCTGCATTATTTGTATATATTTTAATTTTGCTTTTACTTGACACTATAAGAATTATGTATCAAATAGCTAACAATTCTGCTTTGGTTAAAGATTACCATCCTTTTGCTCCAATAGCACCTTTATTAATTACATATTCCTTTTTATTGTCTATTTGCAACCAACTAGCTTCTATTTGATCCAGGCCTTGATTTTCTTTTTTTGCTTTTACCAATAATCTGTCTATATAAAAAATCAGTTTTTTTTGTTTATTATTTTTTTGAATATACTTATATTTTTCTATAAGTAAGTCAACAAGTTTGTTACTTATTTTTTGATTTTTAATTATCTTAATATCTCTGCTTTCTATTATAATTTCTTTTATATGTCTTTTTGTGTTTAAAGCTTTATACTTCTTTTTTTGTACTACAACTTCTAACATGTTTGTATTAATTTTCAACTGCCAAATATTTTCTTTTTTTATGTATTTTGATAAAGAACCTTGAATCTCATCTTTTTTATACTTTTTTTCACAACTTTTGATAGAACTAAGATCATTGTGCAAACAACCTTTACATTTTTCTAGTATAGTTTTTTATTTGTTTGTTTGAAATCTTGCTTTTTACTGTTCAATTTGGAATATTTTGAATGTTCTAGATATTATTCTTTCAATTATTAGTTCATCTTCTTTGTAATGTAGCTTATTGTTTATAAGAATTTATTCTTTTTATCTTGCATTATCTAAGAGCTTGCTTATTTGTATACTTATTCTCTATTTATTTGGAGCTGTTACTTTGAATTTTTACTTAACTATTCTACAACTTGACTTTTTTATCATCTCTATTTCCAAGTTTTTAAACTAATTGGCTGGTCTACCTTTGGCATTACTTTTTTTAACTAGACTTAGCTGTTACTATATAATTATTTTGTCTCTATCTTTGCCTACTAGCTGATGTATGAATACAATTTCTAGCTCTTTCAGTCTGTGTACAACTATCAGAATAAATCTTGCTCTTAGTACTTCATACACTCTTATACTTTTGTTATTATAAATTAAAGTTTCATAATTAAAACTAAAAGCTAACTGTAGTCTTTTGCTCTTAGCATCATTAGGCATGTTAAATTGTTTTTTCATAACCTAGTACTTATTTTAGAAATATTATATTGCCAAGTGCTTTTAGATACTTCTATTAGACAAAGACCATTTTCTATTCTTATATTGGTTATTGACTTTTTTGAGCATATTGCATTAAATCAATAATGCAAACTAGTAATCTGCTTAAGCACTAATTGATCCTATAATAAGTTAAGATTAACAAGATTTCTGTAATACATTATGCTATTCCTTACTGATTATATGATTTCTATTTTTCTTTTTGTTAGCCTAATTATTGGTGTATATATATTGTCTAATATTTTTTTAATAATATTGTTGTTTGTAGCATGTAACACAACTTGGATATAATATACATATTGTTAATATATAATATTTGGCTAACTGTTGGTTTTTTGTG
Organism: Cetraspora pellucida; assembly: GCA_910591915.1. Classification (NCBI taxonomy): domain Eukaryota; kingdom Fungi; phylum Glomeromycota; class Glomeromycetes; order Diversisporales; family Gigasporaceae; genus Cetraspora; species Cetraspora pellucida. Next base: position 5,535 of record CAJVQA010006080.1, read on the forward strand.
ATCTAGTCTCTGTATATACAATCATATTATTTCTTTGGCTTTTAATCTTATTGTTGATTTCTTTAGCTTACAATTTAGCCAAATTCTTAGAATTATATTATCTTATTTTTATTTTCTTCCTGAATCTATTCTTTGTCAAAAAAATTGTTCTTTCTTTTTTTTTCTTTTTGATGTTTATCATAATCAACTTTGTCTTTTTTTTATTGATTTGTATATTATTCAAGTTAAAAAAGAATTTGCTATTTTAATAGTTTTTTCTATTTGGTTTTTGCTTGATGTAACCATATGATATTATCTGCAAAAGCTACTACAGCCTGTTTTTACTTTTGTTAAAAAGCCTGTATAGCTGTTAGGTGAAGCATTCAATGTATAATCTAGATTTGAGTTATTTTGGATTCTTTTTAGAAATGGATCATAAAATATTCTCTATACTAAGAATAAAATTACTTCTTTTTGCTTAATTTTATCTTTGATTTTGAAGGCTTCTGTTGTTCCTATATCTGTAATAATTCTTGACTATTACTTTTTAAAAAGATTTAAAATAAAAGTAATTGCTTTTTTTAATATTTTAAGTCTTTTAAGTGTCAGGTTTAGTGCTACTAATAATACCAAGTCAAAAGCCTTTTTTATATCTTACAATACTAACCAAAATTCTTTTTTGTTATCTTTTGTATTTTCTATTATTGCATTAATAATATATAATAGCTCTTTTGTTGATCCTTCTGGCAAGCTTATAGAATTTGGCTCTGTTAAAATGTTTTTCATACAGCATATTTGTGCCAACCTTTTGATAAAAATTTTAGTTATACACTTTCACAAAGTTTCTAGTAATGCTATTGGTCTTATATTACTTAAGTTATATTGTCAATCAAGGTTCTTTAATATTGGATATATCTGTAATATTTTTTATTTTCTAGGTATCATTTTTGGTTTAATACATATTTCTGCAAATTTTCTCAAGAATTCTGTATTTGGCTGCTAACTGTCTTGATTAGTATATAAGTAATCTCTAAGATACCAAATGCTATATTGTTTTTAAGATCTAACAACATTTTTAGCCATTCTTCTTCTGTAATATCCTGATATAGTTGATTATATTAGGCTTTATCAATTTTTTTTTTGAGTTGATATATCTTTACCTATTTATTTTTTATCTTATATCTTTGGAAACTTTGTATTCAGAATTGCTGCTAAAAGTGTGATTTGGTCTTTTCTAACACTATATATAAATCTGTTATAAGCACTTTACTTAGGTCCTCTAGCTTAATAAGTCTGTCTATTTAGAATTTTTTAATTAGTTTGTTTAGCAAACTCATTAACTTTTTTTTTTGCTTGTCATTGATTATTTGGCATCTTCTTTCAATGTTTTGTTTTATTTTTTTTAATTGTTGTTTTTCTAATTCTTTTGCTCTTTTTTTGTATAGATTTTCTACCAACCTTACAGATCTGTAATTATCTCTTCTGTTTATGTTTTTGTGATTATTTTGATATTAGTTCTATGCTGCTTGCTTATCTACTTTGCTATATTATTAAAATCATCTATATTTTCTAAAATCAAACTTAGTTTGATGTTTTTTCTCTTTAAGCTTATTTATTTTTCTAATTGTAATAATAACTTTGTCAATTTTAACTTTTTCATTTTATTGTTTCTTTTGCTAGCAGCTATATTAAAAATTTTTTTCTTAGGTATAGTCTTTTTGCTATTTTCAATATACTTTTGCTTATAACTTTCTATATTTTATCTAGATTTTTTTCTGAATTGTCTATATATTCTATATTGCTTTTTTTTTGTTTTTTGCAATAAGTTTTTGTTTTTTAGCATTCTGTCTAATTTTTTTCTATATTTTTCTTAATCTTCTTTGGATGCTTTTTTATATAAAAAAATTGTTCAATATTGTTCAAATTTTTTAAGTTTTTCTACTTTGTGCAAGGCTACTATATAATTTAACTTTATTTTTGCTACTGCTGCACCATGGTTACTATTTGTATAGCTCAATATATTTTGAATTTTAGCATCACTAAGATCATTTGCCAGCTTCTCTGTTACCCAAATTTGGTCAATTCTTGTACTAGATTCTCTATTTGTTTATGAAAATTCTTTGCTTTTTGGGTTTTTTAGTCTAAAAGTGTCTTTGAAATTTTGTCTTATTAATTAATTTAAAATTAGTTCTTTTTTAAAATAACTGCATTTTACATTTTTGAACCTATTTAGCTTCAGATTTACAATACAGTTCAGGTCTCCTATAATTGCTGTTTGCATCTTGTAAGTTCTTTTAATATATCTTTGTATAATTGCTCTATAAATCTTTCTTTGTTTCTTTTTGTCATTAGGTGGCATATATATTATTATAACCATAAGTTCTAGTTGTTTGAATATAAAGTTTGCTACTATTATATACTCATTAACTATATTTATTTGTTTTAAATATCTTTTCTATTTTTTATTTACCAAAATTCCTACATCTGAGCCTTTTTTCTTTGATGAACTTGATTTTAACCAAAACCTTCTATATTTATTTAAATCTTTTATTATAAAAAAACTATCTTTTTTACTAATATTCATTTGGCTAAACTTAGTATATTATTTTATTGTACACTATCTATTTATATACTAGTTCTATTTTATACTTATTGCTTTTCATATCATTAATGTTATGATATGTGATGTTTAGCTCTATGTTGCTTCTTTTGATTAATTTTATTAATAATGCTTTTTTGTATATTAATTCTTGATTATAAAGATCATTTTTCTCATTTTCTGCTAATTTTGAAGTATTTACTTTCTCTACACCAAGATTCTTTGATTCAACTAGAGTGCCTATTAGAAACTATAAGCAGGATTTACCTGCTTATTGTTCAAATTGTTGAGCTTTTTAAGTATTTCTTGTAATATATTTTGATGTTTATCAATATGCTGCATAATTAACATTTCTTCTTTGTACTCTTTGCTGTTTCTTGTTCTTTCTTTCTGTTTTTCTTTTTCTAATTTTCTTGCTTCAAACTTGAATAATTTTGTCTTCTTGTGTTCAAAGTTATAAATATCTTGGAAAATATACTCTTTTGTATTTTCTTGATTTGTTTATTTATTTTTTATTTTTTTTTACAATATCTTTTTTTTTTTATACCAAGACAACTTGTTATAATAATAAAAAACACTCTTTTTTTTTACTTTCTGATAATCTTTTCAGATCTGAAGTAAACAAAAGTTATGCTTCTTTTGTTGCCATTACTATTACTAGATATAAAAATTGCTTTTACTTCTAATAGCCTTAACAATATTGATTCTAGTATTGATTTTGGAATATTGCTTAGTGCTGCTTTGTATTTTCTTCTTTTTTCTAGTACCTCTGAGTCAAATTTTTCTGATATAATTCTACACATTGTTTTTTTTTAAAATGCATTAACCAACTTGATACTAACAGGTCTAATTTTTTCTGATTCTATTCAGTAACTTGCACTACTTCTGTCTTGGTTTTTTTAAGTATTTTTTATTTAAGAATTTTTGCTTTTCCATAAAAGCTTAAACACCTTGTAACTCTTTTATATTTTGTGTCTTTTAATAAGTTCTATAATGTTAATATTATTAATAGACCCTTTTTCTGTTCAGCTTGTTCTTTTTGTTTTTGCCTCTGTTTTAATGCTTTATTTTGAGTAAAACTTTTTAACTTGTTTTTATTAGTCTATATTGAATTATTTATATTTTTTGGTGCCTATTTTGATGTATGAATATTATCTTAGATTTTACCTTCTGTTCTTTTTTCTTTTTTCTTTATTGATAACTTCTTATTTGAGCTACTTTTGTATCTTAGAAGTACAAGTCTCTTTGACTCTTCTGTTCCTAGATAATTTATATTATATTTTGTTATTAGCAATGCTATTTTATTTTCTATTCTTACTCTTTATCTGAGTTTTCAAGAATTTCTTTTTCAGTTTCATTCAAGAGCACCTCTGCTTGTTTATTGGTTCTATCATCTCTTTTTTTGTTAATTAATTCTATTTTATTATCTGGATGCCTTCATTTAAGACTATTCTCTTAAATTACTAATTATGTTACAGATGCTTCTAGCTCTATTAAATTCTACTTTGGTAGTTTTGATTTTCTACTACTCTGTTGTTTGCTTTTTTTCCTTTTTTTTTTGTCTATATTTTTTTTTGCTACTATATTTTTCTTTTTATATAAGTCTCTTAACTTACTAATTGCATTGTTGGTAACTTTAGCTTCATCTTTGATACTATAATTTGAGCTTTTTCTTTATTATCATATATTATATCTTGCATATTGCTTCTTTTTAGTTGACTAGGAATCTTTTTTCTATTGTTGCACTCTTTTTCTTAGAAAGATTTTTCTGCACCTCTTTATACTTGTCTACTAAGACTTTTATAATATATACTTGAACTGGATTGCTTGCACCTAAAAACTTTGCTATATCTATATCTATTTGTGCAATACAATCTTTTAATTTGTCAAATATGTATACTTTTTTGCTAATGTTTTTTGGTTTAAGTTATAAAGCTCTTTAATTTTTGCTATTGGTATTTTAATGCTAGTTGTTTGTTTAACTTTCTATATTATTCTATTTTTAGAAGCTTCTATTTATTTAACTAATTAATAACATGCTTGTTCTTATTATTAATGTCTTATTTAGTCAGTCATGTTTTTGTTTATTGTCTAAATAGACATATACTATTTTGTTTGCTTATTTGTTTACTATATTTATGTAATTGTTTACTTTGTAATTTGTTTATATATTGATCAATTAGCATTACAGATTTACAGCTAAGTTTTAAATTTTTTAAAAATTTTTTAAAAATTTTCTAAAAATTTTCAAATAAGATTTTGTATTTTGATTAAGCAGCTTCTTTCAGAAGTTGTTTTATTAAACTATAACTATTTTTGCATTTTCTTTCTTTTTTCTTAATGATACAAGGCTTGTTTATTTAATTAACTTTTAAGCAAACTAAAGTGTATTAATTTTTGACTTTATAAAATTAAGGATCAGTAAAAAGAGTTGATTTCTATTAAAAATATAGTTTTAGTATTTTCTATTTATAATATTATATATTTAAATTTGTATAATTATATAATATTAATAAAAAACAATAAATTTTTATATATTTGTTTAATAGGCTTCAAAGTTATACTAGTTTCTAGTCTCCTGTTTCAATTTTATTTTTTAAAAATCTTATAAGTTTTTAAAAAGAGTATTGCTTAAATAGAACTTTTATATATATATATATTATATGCTATAAATTGTTTAATAAAAGAAAATTTCTAAATATTATTATAATTAAAAAATACTATAAATTTTTAACCTTTATATTTATTGAATTTATATAGTTTTTTTTCTAAAAGTTTGTTATATTAATTAAAACCAAAATATATAAAATTTTTATTTTTTTATTATATTATTATTAATTTATTAAGTTGTTTATTTTTAATTAATTTAGAACCATTATTAGAACCAAATATGACTCTTAATAAGTTGTTAATATTTGATAACTGTTTGCCAAACTTATGTTTTATTACAAAGACATAATCTGTAAAATTATTATATATTATGATATTCTTTTTGTAAAATTAAACATGTTATTTATATATATTAAAGTATTATAATCAGTTATTAAAATAATTTAAAACTATATAAATATTAATAAAATTTTTTTATAGTTTAAATAATAACTATACATCTTATTCTATAATTGTATAGTTTTTTTAACAGTCTTAGTTGACTAACTAGCATATTCAATAATATATTTATAAATATTATTATTAAGCTATACTAATATTATACTAAAAACTATTAGTATTTAATAAAAACTCTTTATTATTCATAGAATAACTAGTATTAAACTTATAGTTTACCTAGTTTTTAGTTTATTAAATAGTTTTTTTAATTTTTTTCTTTTGTTTTAGGTCCATTATTCAATATGGGAATTGTTTCTTCGGATGTCAATTTCGACATCTTTATAATGGATTTCCTTTTTGTGTCATCTTGTTGTTGGTCACAAGTTTTCAGGTAGGTTTCATTAAACTTTTCTGATTGTCCTGCTTCCTTCATTAATGTTCTAAATTTATTTACCTTTCTATTCCAGTTATCACAGGCTTCATCCAAGTTTTCTAACATGAAACGTTCAGCTTTTTCAACTCCAATTCCTGTTCTATGGCTGTCTCCATCACATATTGTAACATCATCGTCATCACCAACACCATCTTCATCATTACGATCATCATTGTTATCATCATCATCTGCTCTATAATCAGGCCTGTCTGTCCTTTTCACAATCCTAGAAACCCTTCTAAATGCTTCTGTTTCGGCAGATTTTTGATAATAAGGGTGTGCCTCATGTTCTTCTTTTTCAACACCAATCCATTTGGCCTTTTCAACTTCAATTCCATCTTCATAGCAATAACCATCATTAAATGTTCCATTAGAATAACCCATATCTGCAGGTTTTTGATAATAAATGAATGCTTTAGGTTTATTTTTCTTGACTTCAATCCCATTTCGATATCATCCTTCAGGGTTATCGTGTTCATCTTCAGCAAATTTTGGTTGCCATTCAAGCTGGAGTGCTTCCACATAACCATCGATCAGGTTTTCCTGGAGAACTTCGGCATTAAGTTACTAACTTCTACTTCTGGCACAAGATAGAGATCGATTATCTCCTCAATCAGGTTCTTGATCAAGGGTTGTGTTGAGGGAACTTTCCAACTTGGGACTATTGTGGTGGATGTAGCTGATCCTCTTTTACAGGACTTTACTGGGCAAGTATTAATGATTCGTTTTAGACTATTAGAGACAACAGGGTTTTCTTGACAGTATATATGATAGAGATAATTATAGAAAACAGGAGTTGCAGATACTTTAATATATAAGGGTATGTATATGACTGGTTCTTCTCAGGTCTTTAAAGAACGGTCTTTTCGAGGTATAGGGCTGGAACGATTGTAAGCAACAGTTTCATACAGATGTGGGTATACAATTTCCTCTTCTTTATCATTGTCATTTAGGTTGTTATTCAAGCTAACATCCTCTAATATTTTCAACAAATATTTCAGGGCTTGGGAGATTTGCTTATCGTTAAGGTGGTGATCTTCAAAAACTTCATCGATGATTCTTTGAACTTCATCGGCTTGTCTTTGGGTAAGTGTGGTGAAAAGACCAGCACATGTTTCTTGCAAGAGGGTCATGTGTGGGCACTTACTAATGGCGTGGCCTCTTACTTCACAATAGGAGCACCATATGTTTCGTCAAGTGCTTCTTCTAGTCAGTTGGGGGTTTCATGGGGCTTGTGACATTATCCTCTTCTTTGTTTGAGTTTTAACTTGTTTTCGAGGTTGCTTGAACATTGGCAGTAAGTAAATTTTATACATTCTTCTTGTCCTCTTAGGTAAGTATTCTAAAGTTCTGCTGCTGTTCTTATTCTTATTTCTAATACTAATTCTATCTTTCTATCTTTCTTTCCTCTACTTTATTCTATCTTCGCATTTCTTATATCTATATTATTCGTATCTCACAGTTACCACCAAATGAAATCAGGCGTCACGGTGAGTCAGTCGCTCCACAATTCAAAACTTTGTATAACCTATAGTTGGCTTAGTCAGAAAGAAGCGTTTAGATTTGATCAGTGGTTTGGGTCCGTAGGTAAGTATTTCTTCGTTACTTGTCTTGTGTTTTCCTTTTCTTGAACTTACTAACTCTATTCTTCAATTACCTCACTACATAGGGTAATTGGATGACATGTATAACCAAACTATCCTTAGTCCTTCGGGATAGTGGAATAATACTACCATGGCTGATCCTGGTACTTTAGGATACAACAGCCAGATGTAGGGGGAGTAACAATACTTTTCAGGTTAGAATAGCAAACTTCAAGAAGCAGGTTTTATGGTCTGGGAATTTAGCGATTAGTTAATGTAGCAAGGGAAATGTTTATGTATTTATTATGATGTAAGGGGCCAGTTATTATTCTAAATAAAACCAAGGACTTCCTTTCTTCTCTAAGGCCTTTACGGCCTTTATTTATCTTAAAATTCTTTATTTATATTTGCTATTCTATGTCTGCTACAACTACTACTTCTAATACGTCCGCTAATTCTACTACTTCGTTTCCAACTCATACTTACCCGACATGGCATTCGTAGCCTACATAGCTAAAGTAGCCTACATAGCCGATATAGACTAAGTGGGCTGGGTCACCCTAATTTGAAGTAGCCATGTCACGTAGTTTAGCTGAATAACAATATATATTTTAAATTTTTATACAAACACAGTCATATATTATATTTGAAGTCTTTATAATTAGTAAAATATATCAAACCCAAATATTGCATATAACTATTTTAACATTAAATTATTTATTTAAATATCTATATAAAAAAATTATTTAATCTAAAATAATTTGTTTATAAATAAAAATTTAATATAATGTTATACTTGATTTTTAATCTTTACATATGTACTAGAAAATTACCTTTTATAATAAGTGTAAAACTTTAATAAAAGTTCATTGATATGACTTAAATCATGTGCTGATATAATTTTTTTTTGGCATAGTCATACAGCCTTTACAAAAAGGCTCCATCTATTATAATATTCAAATGATAATTATCTTTTAAGTAAAAGAAATAAATACATCATAATCTATACTACCTATTCTTCAGCTTTATAGCTACAGTAATGTAGTAGTATATTACATAAAAGTCTTTCAAAATTTGATAGTAAATCTTTGTGCAATAAATGCATCTTATTTTCAATATCTGACCAAACTGCTTTTGCTGTTACATATGGCTTATTGTTCTGTAATGCATCTGAAAAGAATGTTCCAGTCCAATGTTCAAATATATAGTTTATGATATTTTTATAGAATAAATGCATTATATTCACAGTAAATGAATTAGAAAAATTAATGATTGTTGAATCAAAAAGAATACTTTGATTGTTAATACCTGCATTAAAAAAATAAAATAAAATAAAAATAAAAAAATAATATATATATATATATATATTTAGATATATATATATTTAGTATCTGTTACTATAATAATAAAATTTATAAAACTAAAAATATACTGCTATTAATAGAAATTAAGATAGAATCTACTTTGATTTTGATTTCTATCTAATAAAATTTAAAGTAGATTCTACATTGATTCCTATTAATAGCAACTCAAATATTACCGAAATTAGTAATAAATTCATTTCATTCTTTTCCAAGCTTGGCCTTTTGAATTATTTTAAGTCTCCTTCTCCATTCTTCATATGTTCGATTTGGTAAATTAGATGCTTGATATCTTGCAGAATTCAAGTTCTTAGATGGAGTTGTAGGATAGTAGATATGATTTATATAGACATCTCTTAAATTACAATAACGACAATCTTGATAACTATTATGTCTGATAAGGCCCATTAATTTCGTTAACTCTGGTGTATCACCCAACTAACTAATTATTATAGTACAAAGTGTAAAATATTTTTTTTTAAATGCATTATAGCAATTTATGCCTACTAATAATTAAAAATTAGTAATTAAAGTTAGTAAAATTATTTAATTAACAATTAGTAAAATTAACTTAATAAATTAATTAAAATTAGTGAAATATTAACTTAATTATTGTAATAATAATTTAATATATTTACCTTCTAATTTTTCTAATTCTCTTACTATAGGAAAAAGAAATGAATTAAGAAATGAACTCTTTTTCATAGATCACTTTACCAAAATTGGACAAAAGAAGAAAAATTTTATATCGAACATAGAGCAATAACTACTAAGTAAAT